>JAODKN010000021.1:23497378-23512327 GCA_026774425.1 Petrocephalus zakoni
AAAACCCACACAGCACAGCAGGATGGCTTCCTACGCTTTGTAGCGCTGCCCCTTCTGATCCCGTGCCCACCCTAAAGTCCTCTCTCACGTGTATCCTTCCCGTCTGCCATGTCCTGCGTTTCGGTGGTGGCACACCCATCTGTGTTCAGCATCAGTTTGAAAGCAGATTGACAACAAGTAGATTTGCATTTATTTATTTAGCAAGTTTCTGTCAAACGTGACGTGAGGCACATGATATATGATGCATTTCTTCTACCACTTCCACCCTCCCGCCCCATTGCAGTCAGTTCCTAGAAAATAGGCTATTGATGTTAAATGGTAGAGCAGCAGTTAAAAAGAAATTTAGAAATGTTATGTTTTGTTTTCATACAGTATCCTTAGAGCTCAAGTTGCTTGGAAGGTAGGTTTGTGGAAGCCGCTGTGATCCTGTTAGGGAGCAGGGGAAGATGGGCTTCCCTGGACGTAGTGAGACAAAATGCTAATGAAAATAAATGACTTATCAACCGCCCGGCAAACATATTTCAGACATTTATCAATGCTTTCATAGATTTTTATAGGATCCCACCTGTGCTTATCTGAGCCAGATCCCAGCGCATCTCTCCAAACGTTGCCACTGTCATCGTCATTAATTTTGGCTTATGTGGCTCTCTGTTGGCTTAAAAACACTATTCGCTGGCCACCCCCAGCTGTGCCACCCCCATGTCAGAAAGCCCACTGATTTGATAAAAAAGAGGGGATCTGGACTGCTGTGCTTGCCAGATGCAATTTGCAGAAACGTAATCATAAAAGTTCTGAAAAAATGCAATTGATGCGTTTTGTACTGGAGAAAGCCGTCGTGTGGTAATTGTATGTATGTGGTTACTTGTATTTAATTATATATTAATAGGCCCAAAGCTTTTATATGTTTGAGAAATCAGTAACGTACAGGGGCACTAGAAACATCCCAAAACTCCAGGATAGGTCATTTGAGTATCTGGTGTTGAAGATGGTAACAGCCACACAGGACAACAACATACAACTGAGGATAAATACATTTGTCCCGTCTCTAATTGCTCAGTGTTAATGATCACTGGCATTTTCAAGGAAGACACCCCTACTGTGTCATCACATGGTATCTTCCTTGGGCAGATGAGCAATGGACTGCTGCCAGGTCTGGTCCTAGGTGGTTGGATGCTGTTGCCATGCTATCAGTGATGAAGATCGACATGGCAACCCCATGCTTCCTGAGAGGTCACCAGCAATTAGGCCAGACAGGGTGCACGAAGAGAATAGCTGACAAGATTACAGACATTTATGAATGATAACGTTCTCACAAACACACACAATATAGTATATATTTTTCTCAGTGGACACCAAACATGTAATAATAGAGAGAATTCTGTACAATATACCCAGTTACTTAGCTTCTGTAGTCAAACTCCAGAAAAAAAAGCAAGCAACTGGTTAAACAGTTTCTCAGCAGAAATATGCGAAACAGTGCTACTGATTGCCCAAATGTGCCAGAGATGCTCCGGTTTCTAGGTCAGTGTTACCTAGAAATCCGAAAAACTTTTTTTTTTTGCCCTGAGTGATTGCATAAGTAGGATGCTTTCATCTATCATAATTAATGAGAAAATGCCACGGCCGTCGTTGCTTATCAGGCGCGCCACACAGACCGGAGAGAGTCACTCCTGTCGCCTGTCAGTCCCGTCCCACTTCAGCTCAACATCCAAATGACAGCGCCACCTATCAGCCATGTCTATGTACACGTCCAAGGTGACAAGTGGCGATACAGCATGAGGATACATCAAAGCTCTCCGGAGTCCAGAGGCTTTGTGTTTTAACTGTTAAGACGTGTCAACAATTGATGGAATCTACCTTGATGGAAGAATACTAAAATCATGTTGTATAAATCTAAAAGACTCAGTGTGAGGAACAGAAGCATGAGGAGAGGAAGGTGGCTTATCCTGCTCCACAGTGAATGGAGTTCTGTCCTTTATAATGCATTTCACTCTTCGGTCAATCTGGCTAAAATCTTCACACGGAACCAGGAACTATCATCTGAACACTCAATTGCATAATGTCTTTATGTCTCCCTTACTCCACTAATAGATGTTGGGTCTGAAGCTCATGCAAGCCACTGCCCTTCAACCAGTGGTGATGATCTCAGATATCCCAGATATTTAATTGAATTTTGTTTTGAATTGATGGTACAATCTCGCTTCATTTAAACAAGACCATATTTGATGACATTTCCTCATATTGGGCATATAGGCAGAAAATGCAGCAGACTGGGAAGCTAACTGATTACAGGTTCCTCTGTTTTCGGTATGATATACAATGGACCAAAAAAAATGACTATGCGTGCGATTCGCCCATTCAGGAGCAAATGCATTTGACAAACATCGCAACAGAATTAAAACACAGAAAAGAAAATTACCATTTGAATATATAACCGGCTCCCTCCGCATCAAATCTATAATGCACTACATTTGTAGTTTATTGTTGCTTAAAGCCCAGTATAAAGACATAAGGATGGATGCAGAATTCCCAAGCAGTTAATAGTGGCACTGCAATAACAATAAAATGTCATCAATCTGCACAGCCTCCTGCTTCTGTCACACCAAGTTTGTACAGATTAATGACATTACACCCCAGTTGCAGGCAAGCTCTTAAAAGGCAGGCTCTTAAAGGGGCCGTGGTGATCTAAACAAACACGTCCATCACGTGGAAGGGCGTCTCTCTCCTCGGCGGTTACCGAGCAGGAGGAAGGCACGGAAAAAGTCAAAAGAGAACCACTGAACTGATACCGACCTAGAATACTGGGTGGGAAGCAGACGAGGGCTAACTCTTTAGTTAAGGAAAGGTTAGCAAGACAAGTGGGGGGAAGACTCTAAAACAAGAAGCAAAATCGACGAAGGGATTCTAAAATGATTCCAATGTCATAACAAATAAAAAAAGAACAAGGCCAAAACGTTTAAACATCCGAAAGACCAGACAACCTGCTGCCTTTTCTACTACAAGTGGAGAAACTGATAGGCGGCCCATGTGTAGCTACTAATGGGTTCAACTTTGTGGTTAGTTTGCGCTCATATTAGTGTGTCCAAGTGATAAATAAGCAAAGGACCTAAATCAACGACAGACCCAGGGTTGGCACAGAAACAATGGCTCTGTTTGAACTGTGCACTTGGTTCTGATCCTGTTTCTAATTCAATCCCTTCAAACCCAACATCCGTGCTAACCACGGAGGCTTCTCATAGGGGCCTGTTTATTTCTGATTAGTTTTTGTTTATTAGCCGTTCGTCGGGTGCCATCCTGCCTCCCTTCCCTCTTGTTTTTTTTCTTTTTGGTTTGCTGGTGCGCAGTCGAGCTGAAGTGCGGCATAAGGACAAGGGGGCCTGAACCTTCTCGCCATCTATGTCTTCCCTCAGCGGCTATGCTATTTAGCAAAGCCTCAGAGATGGGAAATTAAAGAACACTCCAGTGAGGCCACGCAGGGTTTACTGCACACATTGCAGCTTCTTTTATGCTGTTTAGCCTCTACGCAGCCATCACTTCAACAACAGGCCATTAGATTTTTATTATATCAAATTAGGGCTGCATGGTAATTGCAGCTAAAATTTCATGTTAACCCAAGTGGATGCCAGAGATTTTGCAAAAGGCCTATTGGCAGGACTAATTGTACTGTTGGCAGTACAATAGTTCCTTTTAACACAACAGCTTGTATCAAAGTAAAGAAAGCAGTGGAGCCATAATCTCAGCAGTTCACAGGACATGGCCCTGATGATCTCTGCTCAGCAGTGAGAAAGATGGTCAAATTACTCCATTTAGGGCAGTCACTGAATCCTCCTACACTGGGGCAGGCTGAAAACCAGCAGAAATTGCAATGCATCAGACTTGGGTTGAGGACCTCTTCTCCACAGTCATGTTCCTTTTTAATGCCCACTCACAGGAACAGCATGAATGGAGCATGAAAGAAGCCAAGAACATGTTTTAAGTCATATTTATTACCGAATCTGTTATTCAGCATATTGGGTTTTTGCTGAAGATGCTGCTCACTGTTGCCATCTACTGGACTGCCAGGAAATGATTACACAGGATTTCCTATTTACATTATGCCTCAAAGGTGGCAATTCGGTATAGAAAATAACAACATGTCAGGCTGCCAGTGCTCTTAATGACGGTTCAGATGCATTTTGGAAGATCATTTACTAATTGTTGGAAGCAAGCTGGTGCCATTGTGCGCCACTGTTCCGTCAAACTGTTAATATGCTTCACTAATGAAGAAGGCTGTCTTGGCGTTGCCCTTATTCTCTGTTCTGTTTAATCCTAAACATGTTTTGTCAGGGTAGAAATTGGCTACAGCAATGATCTTATCATACATTTGAATCACCAGGACAAGCCTTTAACCAGAAAGCGTATTGGAGTCCCTTTGCTTGTGGTAGGTAGGATATTTTATCAGACAAATATGAAACTGTCTAAACAACAACACACTGTATCAATTTTCTCTATTTCCGAGTTTCTTGTCTTTAAATATTTAACACTGGAAACTCCCTTGATCCCATCATAAGCAATCAAAAAGCAATTTAATATTCTCAAGATGAGAAATGTTTCTTGTTGTTGTTGATTTATTATTTGTATTATTTTCTTATTTTAATAGACAAATAAATTCCATTAAAAACAAACAAAAATACTATGACGGAACTGAAAATCTGCGACCTACTTTTCATATTCAGTTACACGAATAGAAAGTTAATCAAGTAAATAAAACAAGCGAGAACTGAACATCATCCGTAGTTAAAAAAAAAAAAATATACAGCACACATGGGATTGAGATTAAAATAAAAATCTTTTCAGAAATCAAAAGATATTACTGGATTTTAGCTCCTGAGGTGACTGAACAGCTCCGATTTACACATAACTTTGAAAACTGTGAAATAGGTGCAGACAGCCAACTTTAGAAGCTCAGAACCTTTGCTATAAAACAAACAAACAAAAAAAATCCCTCCATTAACAAAATACTGCTTGTTTAAATTCGGCTTTCTTTTTTGAACTGGAAGTAGTTTTGATCTAGGCCTAATACATAACAGAAGCCTTAACCACAAGGCCAGAATTGGCAATTACTTGCACACTGCTGTGCCTTAAACCAGTTATCGCATGTAGACATTTCCTATTTATCCTTGTGTTATGCTACCGCCACAATTTTCGGCTTAAAACACCCTGCTCCTAATTTAACACAGTATGTTCACCGCATATGTGAGTTGGAGGTTCACTAAAGCTATAATTTGAAGCCATGTAATCTGAGGGTAAGAAATGTTCCCCATAGTTTCATCTTACCAAAAATGCCATCCCTTTGACATTGTGGATTTGTCAAACGTGTTAATGGGCCACCGATTTTACTACAACATTACACCGTACTCACAGCTGAGGTATCTTTCTCTCAAGCAAAACAGGGGAAAAAAAAACGTTAATTTCACGTGTTTATAATTTTCACAGGCCTTATTTTCAGGCTATGATGATTAACCTGGATTGATCCACCTGCAGGAGTTTGTGAAGCTTTTAGCTAATTTTCTCTTTTTACTCGGTTAATATTCTTTCTAAGGTTGGTAAGAAATTCTGAAAAAGACCACCGTTCTCGGTTGATCAGTTTAGTAATTCTTTACTGAAAAATGATGTCCCTCTCATGTTTCTTTATGCTTGGTTTCACTTGGTAAAAGAAATTACACTTTTGTCTGTCCTCTGGCTGGAAAGCACGCATGGAACTTTTGGTTTGCTCAAAATTTTGCATAAAAATATTTAACCATCAGGGGTATTTCTTCATAAAATTAGTTCAGTAAATAATTTGATAGTGAGTTTTGTACCTATGTGGGAATTATTTTAACCAAGAAGACATCATTTACACATGCTTATTTACGATCTTAATAAATTAACAGTAACTATAGGGAGGCTTACGATCCTAACCTGATGAAGTCTAACTCGTGTAAGGTACCACACAATAAAGCAAAATGACAGTAGTTCACCCATTCACAAATGAACATGAGATATACATTTCAATATATTACACAGAAACTTAAACATTATACATTATAGTATATTTACATAAACTTGACATCTAATAACGAACCATGGAAACCATAATGCAATCTGCCGTCATGTTAAGAATATTACAGACGACGGACATTAATTACATACTGTAGTTTAGTTTTTTTTTTTTTTCATTGCTCTCACATATATTTATAAATTTGAGGTTATCCAAATGGGGACCTGAAAACACTGTTTTCAGTATTTCCCCAAAAGTAAGAAAGTTTCAGATTTTACCACACTTTAGGGACATTTTGGTCCCCAAATGTGATCTATGCAAACCTACACACACAGACACACAAATATATACATATACACACACATACACGCACACACAGAACCACATACACAAAAGCTAATCAAATAAATGTCAAACATTAGTACGGCCTGCATCACACGCTGGCCTGCAGTAGACCTCCACAGCTCCTTCTTCGCCAGACGTCAGATCTGGATGACAGACAGTGGAAATGATTTATCTGAGATTCCGTTCTCATTGTGAGCTCTTTAAGTCGTCAGACTAACAAAGGTCATCAGAATCAGAGCCGGCTGGCAGTGGACACTGACGGGGCCTCATAATGCAACGCTGTGTGCATCACATTTCAAACTTCTTTTTTTTTTGACCTTTTGAATAGGCTTAGGCAGCATGCTAACACAGAAACTTTCAGAAAGATCTCGGGAACCGTCAGCAGAGACAAATACCAGGAATCGGGTTATTATTTCATTTTAATAAAGGAGGATCAAAAGAAAAGGGGGCTTTTAAATAACAGTGTATGGGTAACTGCAATGAAAAAGATATAATTATTCAATGCTAATTACCTGACAACGGACAGCAGGGTTCATGCTGCATACTATTTCGCATAATCAAAGTAACAGACATACATCAGACATTAAAGTCACCATAACTGACCACAGAGAGGCAGAGGGCACTGATTATGCAGCATAAACATAGCTGGCACAGTCTCTTTCACTAGAGCCCAGCAGTTCCTGCAACATCCCTGGCAGCATACTTAGACGCGGAGAAAAGCAATATGTCAACACACATATGGTGTGATCTTTTAAACACATATATGGCATAATCTTCCTTATCACGGAGGGAACGTCGTGCACGGCCAGGTGATGGTCAAGGTAAGCGTTAAAAGTGAGAGCATGTGGTGGCACTCCGTGGGTTCCCTTTAAGACACAATACAGAGATGCGATATGCACCAATCCCCCCCACCCCCTCCCACCCCCTGGAGCTGAGAGCCAAGGTTGCACAGATGCAAACTCCCTCCTGACTGCTGATTGCCAAGACACGTTTCCCAAGCCCTTGGCCAGCTGGGAGCCTGCTGATGAGGCCAGCGCATCCATTTCCGTGGTAACCATGTTCTCCCCATGAAATCATTCTTGACCCCCTCCTTCCCTTTCAGCCTCGCACCCAACCTGCCTCTAGCAAGCTGGACATGACACTGTATAGATACCACCACAGACCAAACACATGCCACTGAAAACGCAATGTAGCTGCCTACGGTTCAGACTTTTTCATTCATTTTTTTTTGTCTTTTTGGTTCTCCAAAGTACTTCAATTTTATTGTTTTGTGGCCTGGTTTTACACAGTATGTTACCATGTCTGTCTCTCCTGTCCACACAGACTTCCCTGCCCACTGGGAAGCAGGAAACAGAATGAACCTGGGCTTCTCAAAAACCTGTAGCACTTCTGTCTTCGCTCAGTAGACTCCGCAGACTATGCTCAGAGACATGTGGGAGAGTTAAGTGCTTATCTGCAAGAGCTCTCGCTCACTGATCCTCACTGCTGACGATCAAAAACTATGCAACGCCTGCCAGGTCCAAGACGCCAGTTCTATATAATCCGTCATACCACTAGGGTCCACCGGTTGTTGTCAGATCTTAACTGACTAAAATTTTTTTTCTTTTACATAGAAGATCTTCCCATCCAGTTCCCATTTAACTGAAATAAGATATTTGCATATAAACAGATTTAACGTACATTGGCTATGTTATTAAAGTACATTTAATAAGAGGTCTACATACAAAGGGAGGTTTATCGTTATTAAATAACAGTATTCATTTATGGTAAATAATGATTTCCTATTTACATACCGTTTTTCTGTATTAGTGTTTTATTGGGACCCATTATGCTGAGTAAAAGAGTCTAAATTTAAAGTCAGTTTTATCATAGATACTCATAGTGGCTGTTTGGGACATAGAGGAGCAGGGATGAGCCCGCCAGTGCGGCATGCTTACTTCCATTGATTATACGAGTGAGAGGACTCCTCAGCTACAAATGAAATGAGAGGAAGAGGAAACGTCCTTTAAAGAGGTTTATCCATGTTAATATTTCCTCAATTCAGCATTTAAATGGCATGCTACAGTCGAACAGCATACGGATCCTGCCAAAAACAAGTAAAACGGCAAAGAGGTCTGTAATGTCGTTAAATGGTGGAATTATGGTGGACTGTTCATGGACTCTGGACATGAATAAAGGAAACGCAAAATCAAATTGGTGTTTAACATAATTAGAGTTCCCAATTCTTAAATAAAGCAGTTCATTTGGATGTAAGGAAACAAAGAAATGGTCATACAATAATATCTGTATTTTGCGGAATGAGTTAACCCCCCAGATTCATAATTGTTACACGCTCACTCATATTCTCATTAGTTATACTCTAAATGATGTTACGTTGAAAACTTCAGTTATGTTTAACCCCTTATTGTGATCACTTATCCTGTCCCAGGCACCCGGCAGCACAAGAATGGAGAAGATCCCGGGTGGGAGGACGGTCCACCACTAGGTCTTTTGTTATGTGAAGTATACAGAACTTTATAAAAGTTTACAATTATTTTTATAAACCCAGTTTAACAAGTGTAATATTCACGGGTAATTATTTTTTTTTGTACTAAAGTCAGGAGTGGCTCTGTGCAACCATGTTGTTGGCAGAGAGCAAAAATACTCACAGAAAACATTGATGTTGCACTATTGATATATTAACATTTATTAAGTCTTTATAATCTGTCATATAGGACGGATGATCTGTTCTGCTATACTGATTTCTGATGAATTTCTGAAAATATGACATGTTAACTAGAAACCCCGTAGAAATTCTTCAGAAGCATAAAACTAACCAGTGATATTTTTAGCTTTCCTGTGCAATGTAATCTGCTGTCCGAGTCAGGTAGTAATGAATATATATTTCCCAGCCTAAGGCAACTGTTGGTTTGCTAGTCAGTCATATTAGAAGCAAGATAATGGTGAAAAGAATCAATGTAACAATTAAAGATTAAACCCCATGATCAGTCAGGGTAACTTCTCATCCTGCACTATCCAATACGCAATGTTTTTTTTTACAATATATCTATTCCATACCGGTGTAGTAAAAGGCATCTGCACAATACAAGCACCCGATAGATAGACTAAGAAGCTACACCTTACAAGTAACATGCTGTTACTGCAGTTATTTATCATTATTTATAAGCGTAAAAGACTCATAAAGCAGAAATAGTGTTAGAATTGAAGAACCAAAAGTGTAAAAGGCCCGACACATATGTACCACGTACTGTCCCACATACATTAGGTGACCATATTTTCCTCTTCTATGCTTCCTACCATATTCCTCACTTTATACTAAAACTATACTAAAACTAATGATATTTACATTTAGGTTCTGCCACAAAACTAAACCAGCCTGAATAAAAATCTGTTGTCCATCACACCTGTCTGGTCTTACAAGCACACCCACGCATACGCATTCCATATAGTTTGAACTGTGATCTTTAATGCTTGCACTACTGCATACGTCTTTGATTTTTTTATTAAGTCTTGCAAATGTTAAGAGATTTACTGTTCCTTTGGTATATATGTACCTTCCTTCCTGGACTCCACATAATCTAAATGAACTTCAGGATATATATATATATATATATATATATATTTTCTCCCCTTTCTTAAGGCTGACTTGAATTCTGGTCAGACCACACAGGTTAGAGCCCTCCTACTAATTACAATTCAGAGTGATCTCAAGCCAAAACCAACATCACTAAACTTCAAACGGTTTCCGACATTTTCCAAAACAGTCACAAAAATAATGGAAAGAGTTAACATGGGGGGGGGGAGGATTAAATAAATAAATACACTTGGTAGATGCTTTCTTTTCCCATTTTTGTTTTGTTATTTTTCTTAGCTAGCTATATGCTTCTATATTGAGCTGCTTCTTCGTATTGTCATCGGCATCATTACAAAGATACACTTTTGCAAAAATCAAATTTTAAACAAGCCGAAATGCTGTCATTTAAAAGCATTGCGTTTCACAAAGATTTTATCGCAAAAGGCTCCACTTACTGCAAATTATCATTTACCTTTAGAGGGGCACCAGGCCATTAGGGATTGACATTAAAACCAACCATTACCGTATCAGTGTGATACCAGTAATGTGGTGCTCAGTGTAATGAGTGTGAGATGACATTGAAGCCGGGGGGCAGACCAAGGTTGCAGTGCGTCCAAATCACTTGGCATGACTGTGACAAGCTAGACACCACTTTGCAACCATTCACAGTTTTTTTTCCTCCTCAAAAATTCATTAATTATATTCATTAAAAAAATCCATAGATTTGGTTTTTTAACACCAGTGAGTAAAAAACCACATGGCCATCTGATTTTTCATCTACTTTAGTAAAGTAAATTATTACAAGATAACTAGCTTCAATGTTACAAAAACATGACTGGCAGGGACAAAAAAGCCTTTCTGAAACGCAGGGCTCATCGTGTCGTCCTATGAGTAAAGGACGTACCTATGCTGATTTAGTACACATATGCTATCTTAGCTTTCTGTAACAAATATAGCACATAGAACACTAGTATCTTGATCAGGGAAACTAGGGGCTACAGCTCTGTGTCAGTTGCAATTGTATGGCAGAGCCGCTAATGTATTCCACAAGGGATGGTGTGAGACTTTGAAAGAATTAAAATGTAGAGGCAAATCAAAATGGCAAGAGAGGGAAAAAAAACCAACAAACATATGAGGCAATGAAGCAGATTTACTGTTCACATATCACTAGAAACGCAACGGCAATATAATTTAGTATCAGCGTGTTTGCCTTCGCAGACCTGTTCCATCTTCTCCGTAAAAGCTCAAAAGAGTTTGGGATTGTCGTACAGCTAAAATGCATTTTAGAAAACAAAACCAGGGGTTCAAGTGAAGAGAAGTTTTCACAAACCCCACATATATCTTTTGCTTGCGACTTCAGGGCAGGAATTCAGTTTTCTCTGATATCGAATGTAAAAACCTGAAGGTAAATTAAGATTAATCAAAAGTATGATCCGCAAAAGCACTGTATGTTAAGTCATCTTAAATAATACACTTAAACCATTATGCATTTTTTATGATGACCTTGTTTTGCATCTGAATTTTTTTTCTCTTATATTAGTGTTATGGATCTACATTTATTTCAAATCTCCCTACTAGAAAAATGTAATTTTATTTTTTAATAAGACACCTTATCTTTAGTGCTGTGCTTTGAAATTTCCCATCCTCCTCTGTCAATCTCCTTAAATTTATAATCAATCTTCCATTATCTCTAGATGGCTTGGTAGTGAAAGGTTCAGGGCTCTGTATTCTAACAAGGGGCTGTATATGTCTGTAATTGAATGATATAAACAATTTAACAGTGAAATGAACATATTTCAGGGCAGCACGGTGACTCAGTGGGTAGCACCATATTGCCTCACACCTCCAGAGCTGGGGGTTCAAGTCCTGCCTCTGCTCTCACTGTGTCGAGTTTGCATGCCCTGCTCGCTTTGTGCAGGTTTCCTCTGCATACTCCTGCAGGCAAGCATACTGGCATCTTTAGATTGCCCATAGAATGTGTAATTGTTTCTGTACACTGTGATGTAGGGCTGCTGACTAAGGTTCCAGTTGTGACCCTGAGCAGGGTATATGGTTAGAGGATGGAGTTGTGAACTTATTTCAACAGGAAAGCATGTGGAGATGTAGCACAATAGTCCAAAATGTTGACTATTATGGAGCCCTGGAGGGGCCATGAACAGTGAGTACAACTTATCGTGGGGCCATTTATTTTAGGGATTTTGTGAGCTCAATTTCGTATTTCATGGTGCATGTTAAGCTAAAATGTGCACACAATTTAGTATATCATGTGCGCAAAATAAACAATAATGTGAAACTGTTCGCGGCTCCATACTTTACAGACATATTAGCAATTGAAAGCTTAATTGTACACAGATGAAAAAATTAAAGGGTCAAAAAAATCTAACTTGAAAATTCCACAGCATTAACAATGAATCCAAATGGAATCATTTGTGTAAAGATACACCAAGTATCATGGGATTGTACCCCGATACATTTCAGCTGCAGGAAAAGGTCAAGGCAAATTTTAGAGATAATTAGTACAATTTAAGATATTCACAGTCAGCTTTATGACATACAGACTCTCAAACTAATGAGAAGAACTTGGTAAATATTTGCGGATGGTTTGGGAATTGTAGTGAATTTCTGAATTCAAAGGGTTAGATGTTGGGTTAAAAGTGACCTAGAGACCCTGGTAATGTTTTACATTTGTATGGATTGAAAAATGTGGGGGGGAGGGGGGGGGCAGTTAAACATCCACTGAAGACTAAGGAGCTGAGCTCCTGCCAGAATCTGTTTCTGTGTAGTAACTGTACATGTATACGTGGCAATTCGGGGATTAAGCAGAAAAGAGAAGGAAGCCTGACACCACTCCAGGTTTCCGTTTTCTTTCATCCCTCGGAGTTCCTCTGAAGCATTCATTTTGAAAAAGATTTTGATAACTGAATATGTATGCATTTAAAGAGCTGGATTTCCAACCATCCATTTTACAACACAAATATTAGACCCCTAAAATAAAATTGTTACACCTGGCACTCCATGTCTTAATTTTCCATGACTGTCCCACAGAAATTAACTGAAATATTTAGTTTTTAGTATAAGGGTTCAAAAACCTGTTGATGCTGCTTGTCATTTGAAAATGATATTCAGATCATTTGAATTTGTTTGAGTCGTTTCACTTCGCTTTTGCAGCAAACAAAAAGTCTTAAGTAGGTTACTGTCTGTGCACATATTTCCATTAAATTGGTATTAATTGGGTCAGGAAAACAAAAGTGCTTTGAGCAATCTGTCTCTGCTTCACATTAGTCTGGTAACATATGGTGATGGAAGATTCGGGTTGGACTAGAAATAACTACGCCTCTTCCAAAGTCAGTTGCATATTTTTAGGTAAACGTTGCTTTGTAGCTATCCTGGATGCGATCCTATGTGAGCAAATCATATGGCTATAATCAAATACCTACATGAGGCAGACAGGGTGAGGAAGTTCCACTGAGCGTTTGAGCAGCCAAGACGCCTGATGTAACGATTTTGAATGCACTATGATTGCTGCTGCCATACATGGTGGATCCAGCATCTGCGGCATCCTCCTGGAATTCTCACACACTACTGTCTAGAGTTTACACAAAAAATGTTGTGATAAATAAAAAAAAAAGATTAATCCAGTCAATGACATGCCTGTGGGTGAAAGCACATTGACTGAGAGGTCAGAGGAAAATAGCCAGACCCGTTTAAGCTAACAGGAAGGCCCCAAGGGAAAAAAAGAACAGCTCAGTACAATACTGGTGTGCAGAAAGGCTTCTCTCAACATACACCTGGTCTACTCTTGAAGAAGATCTGGAGGCAAAAGAGGGTCCTACCAAGAGGTGGGTAATTCAGGTCCAAAGAGTAAAAATCCAAACCAGGATTTTGTTTCACCCAACTAGTTGAGCTACTCTGTGACTGAGACTCTTAGTACTTAATACTTGCTTGAAACAAAATCCTGGTCTGGATTTTTACTCTTTGGACCTAGATTACCCACCTCTGGTCCTACCTAGTACTAGTTAGGTGTACTAAATACCAATCATATACTTCACTATGCATTTCAAAAAATCTCCAAAAGCAAAAGGCATAAGCTAGTCAAGCTAGCTTTTGAAAAGTAAATAATTCATGCATCTACATTTAACTTAAAAAGTTGGTCAGCACAAAAATGTGCATACATTTTCCTGTACATACATGCACAAGCTGGTTTACATGTCAAAAAGAAACCAATAAATCACATCCACTCTCTCTTCAGAAACATCTGTGTTCCGAAGCTACTCAAGACATGTTGTTTTGCTTTGTAACTGTAGTAATTTGAACACTAAAGCCTTTAAAAGGGATATATATTATATCACAGTCATTTGGCACAGAAGTCCAATTAATCATCTCTAAAAGTGGGTCCAAATGTTCAAAGTAAAATAAATAGCACAGCGCACACTTCTTTGCTGGATGTAACTGAGGTCAGATTTGGAGAGAGTAATTACTGTTCCACAAATGACTGAATAGTCCATAATAAAGAAGGGAACACGGCTGCCATTTAGTACCACTTACAGAACAATAATATGTTAAAGTAATTGCTTAGTAATAACTGTTTATTTAAAAATGTTTCATGTTTTTTGTGCATTTCCATAATCAAGCCTTCATCAGATATTGATATAAAAATAGCACTAAATGCACACACACTGAATAGAGGGTATGTCTTAATGTTATGAGTAGTCCATAAAGTCACGTACATACATACACACAATATATATATATATATATATATATATATACACACACACACACACACACACACACACACATTATACACACATATATATATATATATATATTAGGGCTGTCAAAATTGACGCATTAAAGCGGATTAATCCAGCATCGTGATTAATCTGATTAAAAATATTAACGCATTTACCCTATCTGCAGCGCAGAATGACTCAAAATCCCTGAAATGCAGCGTTGCCAACTAATTCTTACCTGAACTTACCTCAACGCTGCATTTCAGGGATTTTGAGTC
>JAODKN010000021.1:23542724-23565427 GCA_026774425.1 Petrocephalus zakoni
TAGCCATTGCAGCCAAAACAGTAATTAGAAAGGGACAGTGCAATCAATTGCTAACTTGTCATCCTATCTGTGTTTGAAAACTTTTGATTTAATTTGGTCTCTCCCTTACATGACATTTCTTTATATTCTTGTTAAAAAGTTTGCCTCATAGCTTGTCAGTAGAAAAACCACTTTATTTATATACTCTCCTCTTGAGAGTTAGCTAATAGAGATTTTCCAGTATTCTCTCTAACATTTCCATTGTTATATCTAACATTGTCCTCTATTTTTAATGACATGGCATAGTAATTACATGAAGGTGAACTGAAGCACTGAACTAAAAAGATAGTCTTTCTATGTTTCCTTGTTAAAAGAGTTGTGATCATTTTCACACTCCAGTTGTGGTAAGGTTAAGAGGCAGTATGTTACAGTCCATTAAGTGGGTGAACATTAACCAAGGTGTCCATGTTATATTGCCACAGAGAAACTTATACAGATTATATGATTCCATAGTTGTTCTGGCGTTATATAGCAGCTTACATGCCCCTACCTACCATTGAAAACACAGAGGTCAAGTCCTCTGTATTTATTCTGCAAATCCAATAACTACGATCTGTTTCGGGGCACAGCTAGGAAGGGCTAATGCTTTTGACCTCAGTATTTTAAAAATCCTGGCTACAGCCCTGGGCTTTTATTAAATTATCTTAATAAAGATCTGTGAATGGTCTTAAACGGATCCTAGTTTATACAGTAGTTTTGAAATGCAATGCTGACCTCCATAAGTATGATGGTTCTCAATAAAAATTCAATGACATAACCCAGCAGACTGATTGGGTAATTTGTTGAATAGGCCTATATTAAAAACAAAAACCCACAAATGCAAAAACGTACGCATTCACTCGATATCTTCCAATCTATCATGAAATTGGAATTTGATATATCGTTATCGTTATCATTACTATATTTATATATAGTTTGATAGAATGCATTGTCAGTAATATGGTTTGCCAAGCTTTTACTTTTTCAAACCCTAGCTAAGAAAAAGCAGAGGAGGGTGATGGACTCTGAAGGTCGTAGTTCGTTGGTCAATGGCCTGACTGGGTGATAGATACAGCAACGTTAAAATAATGACTTTTCGCTGGTGCAGGTATCATTATGTGACTGACAGAATGTACAGTTCTAACGTTATACAAAAAAATAAACAAATGCTTGTTTAAATGTTTATTGAAGCGTCATAACAATTTATAAATAAAAAAAAATCAGTTTGATATGCTATTCATTAGTAATGTGTGGCAGTTACTCCTTGTATTACACATTCTGCAATACAAAGAATGATATTCTGTGTATCAGGGGATCACAAGGTGGAGGTCATGAGGCACGGGGGGGTTGCCAGATGATTTCTAGAGAATGTTAATGAAGATTTAAAAACTTAAAAAATATCCATTGTGACCATAACTGATTTACACCCCCTGACCAGCAAAATTTACTTAGGGGGACCAATTCCCCATCTCTGCTAGAATGAGGATCATGAGTTGTGAGCTGAAAAATTTGGGAACTCATGCTCAGTCTTAGTTGATATATACAGTGTAATTATGTAATAGTTCAAGTCACTTCGACACTCAGCAAACATTTTTATCCAAAATTACAGTACCATGAGCAATTCGGGGTTAAGGGCTTTTCTTAGGAGCTCAACAATAAAATCTCTCTGTTAAAATAGGGATTTGAACTGACAGCCTAAAGATCATCCTGGTTCACAAGGTTTTTGTTTCCTTTATAATTTTTGGTATGCCTGATAGGGTCCTGCTCTCTCTCTATCGAAAAAAAGATATCAAGCCAAGTGGGGTCCCAGCCTCCTGGCGGACTTCCGCTGGACCCTTAAGAGGGATGTTTCTGGGACCAAGTAACAAAATCATACACTACTACCTTCTAAATGAGTCTCTTGCCACATGTATATAAGCTGTTAGCATAAGGTTTAGCGGTGCGTCGCTTAAAATCCTTGCATGATAGGTAAATTCTGTTTATATATTTGAATTCAGCATAAACAATTCTGTAAGATTCACCTATTTTGACTTGTGAAACAAAAAGAAAGTAAAAATGTATTGACTAGTGTCACAATCGTACTGTCCTAACCCACCATGCATGAGTGTGCTATTTGATTCTGTGACAGGATGTCAGCACTTTTCCTACCCTTCCCAAGGAACCAAACTGTCAACTGGCATGACTGGCATTTATATGTAACAGGTAAGTTAGGGGGAGGTTTCCTAAAAGCTCCCCTTAGAACTTACATAGTCGCATGGTTCTAACTGTGTAAGCTGCTAACATGGCTAGCAACTATGCTTTTGGGAAAACATACCCCAGTTTAACAGGGGAGTAGGAAACAGCATTACGTTAAGTCTGTGATACTGACCCTGACGAGAGTCTTGGGTAGTGCTATATAAGTGATAAAGTGTCTTCCATGAATCAAGACATTTTCATTGTATTGTAACAATGTTTATCAGTTTGTATGTGATCCCTTTGAAATACACTTCCCATCTGGTGGTAGCTGAAATGTAATTTTATTTATTTCCTCTTAAGTGAATTGGTATCTTGATTTATTTATTGTAGCTTTTGCCACCACAGTGTTCTCACTTGACTTGCTGTTATCTTTTCTTTGTAATTGTGTCGAAAACAGTAGGATATCTACTCAAAAGCAGCTCACATTCTGTGTTCGATTGTCTTGGTGGCCATTGTCTTCTTTTCTTCCCAACATAAGCTCCAGTTTCTGCTCACCCTTACTAGATGAAGGGAAATGTATGGCTGGACACAGAAAGAAACTGATGTTCGGACGTGGATTACATAAAGTGGAATCGTTGCATAATAGCATATGTATCAATAAAGTTGAAAAATCAAACATAACATAATGATAATGATGTGACAATGGAGAAGTTCTCATCTCTTCCTGATCCTTCAAAATGATGGATGCGATTGGGCTATGCTAAGCAGAACATCTATGAATATAATGCAGGGTAGCCTTCAGCTACCCCCCTATTGACCCTGGGCAAGATAAGAGAATGGAAGATAGAATGGATGGATGGATGGATGGATGCATGCATGCATGGATGGATGGTTGGAAATGCAGAGCTCTCTGTATAATCACATAGGCACAATAGAATAAAGGATAAAAAGATTTATCATCAAATTAAATATTATCAACACAGGTCATATTAATATAATAGAATCATTCTTAAGGCAACTCTATCCCTAGCTCTAACCCTGAAGGCTACCCTAACCCTAGGTATAACCTAACCCTAACCCTGATGCAAGATGTGTCTGTAATGCCAGAAACAACAACATTGTCGCATAACTGCTTATCCTAGTTATGTAAAAGTCTCTTTTGCCATCTTCAACTATACGGTCCATGGGTCATGCTGCCATACACTGAGATAGTTGTAGTGCAAGAGTTGTGATGCTCTGAGGCAGACGGATGGACGGATCGATACTTTATTAATCCCAAAGGGAAATTCATATACTCCAGGGGCAGCATACTAATAAAAAACAATACATTAATTAAAAATACGTTAAAAGTGATAGAATTGTAGGTATAACAGACAGTATACAGTATAATATTAACATTTACCCCCCCCCCCGGGTGGAATTAAAGAGTCACATAGTATGGGGGAGAAACAATCTCCTCAGTCTCTCTGTGGAGCAGGGCAGTGACAGCAGTCTCTCTCTGAAGCTGCTCTACTGTCTTGAGATGATATTGTGAAGTGGATGCATTGGATTCTCCATGATCGACATGAACCTGTTCGTCACTCTGCCATGGATGTAACACTGTCCGGCTCCATGCCTACAATAGAGCGTGCCTTCCTCACACAGGAGTGGTCTTGGCAGAGCAGGCAGATATCATGAGTGTTAAAAGTTGGGAGCTGAGGCAGCAACCTTGGGGAGTTATTGTGATCAGTCTGATGGAGTGGAGGTGATATTCCCTACCCTGACAAGCTATGGTCTCGCTGTCCAGGATCCAGTTGCATAATGACATTTTCAGGCCAAGCTGGGACAGCTATTGGCACAGAATGCTTATATAAGAGTCTTTATTGTCTGGGTTTGTCAAGGTTATGGCATCATCTGTAGACTGACTGGTGCAGCATGTAAACTGGTCACAGTTGAGGGGAAATTTTTCCACACAAAGAAAATAAAAAATTACAGAATGTGGCTAGTACATATTAAGTAAAAGTAATGCAGTATGGAGTGTAGATAGTAATTGGGCAAAGTTAGTGTCCTCCAAGCTAGGTGGGATTAGGAATTGAAGAAGTGAATGGCAAGGAGACACAAGAGACTGAACTCAGTTGTGCACCTCATGACGATGAGCCTAGAGCTCATGGTGCTCCTCAAGTTTCTGTTTAGAGGATGGGCTTCATTATTCAGAATGGACACCCCCCTCAACCATGATTTCTGAGTGCAAGGCCAGTGACATAGCTAGGGTTCACCAGTTTGTTCAGCCACACCACCTGCAGGTCAGGTAATCTATCTGAAGGAAAGCAAGTTTAGGTCATGAAAGATACCTGGACATCTTCTGAAAGAATAAGGGTAGTACCTCGATGTCCTGGCTAAAATTTACCACTTTGGCTCTATCCAATCTGGCCTCCTAATCATCCCCTATATCTAATTTATGAATTCTCTCCTGTCTCTTCACTACCCTAGCTACACTGAGGTGAGCGTACTGGCGCTGAACGGCTGCCGTCGGCACTGAATGGCTGCCATCATCCAGGTGGGGGCTACACAGTGGTGGTGGTTAAACCTCCTCTTCATTTCCTTTAGTGATACCCCACATAATCATAGAATTGTTAGAAGAACTTCTAATGAAAAAATTAGCCAGAGTTGCATCTGAAGTCTAGGATGTCGAATGTAAACAGGATTGGTAACATTATTGTCCCTTGGGGTACGCCATCTTGTTCAGCACTGCGTCAGATATTGAAATTACTGATCTAACTGAACTGTGGCCTGGAGTATGTGGCACGCAGCCATGCTGCCTACTTGCAGTGCCTTGAGCAAACAACCAAACTAACAAATAAATAAATACATGCACACTACAGAAAACTGATATTTGCTTCTGGCTGTTTAACTATTGAAGGCAAGCAGAAAATAGTTGATTCCTTACTACTCAATTTTAATTAATGATAGTGTTTAAAACATCTGATACTGAACAGTATGAAAAATAATAAATAATAAATGTATATAACGCCTGTTTACACCACTTAGGCTTCATAATATTACAGACAACAAACCAACAACTAAACCATCATTTCACTATTATGGTGGATCCTCAACTTACATAATTAATTGTATATGGTATACACTGTCACTCTCTTGACCACCTGATTTGGCACATTTTTTACTTAATCAATGACTTATTTAATGATTGTAGCCTATGTCTTTATTTCTGTATTGTTTTATCATGGCTTCGGAATTCATGACAATTCATGCACAATGTATTCTATCAGGAATTCGGGCAGAGAACACTGGAATGGTCTGGCGTCAGCGGATAGCCCGTGTAGCGTAGATGGTAAGCCAGAGGCAGAGTTTACGTGAAGAGGTAGGATAACCACGCGATTCATCTAAGAATGCTCTTTAAACAAAGAGTAGATATTCCCACCAGAATCCGCGCTCTAAACGCATGCACAATCGAGGCGACAGAACCAAAGAAGGGAGTACTCACAGTACCGTTGACGAGGGTCAGAGATGGCATGGGTCATTTCTCAGTGACTGACTGGCGAGTGAATGGTGCTCCTCTATTTATCTCCCGGATGACCATCTACTTCCAGGTCCTCGTGGCGATCGCCTGACCGGTGTGCGTGACAAATTCTTGTTGCAGGCATGCTCAGAGACAAGAATCACCTAGATCCAGATAAGTTAATGTCCATGGATTTGCTGCTAGTAATTTAACTTGATATACACTCATCACGTGTATTTGTGCCCTTTTGAACACATGGTTCCCAGCAACAGTTACAAATGTGTAGAGGAAAAAGCTGGGGGCTCTGTTTACATTCCGAGTAAGAAAAATGAGGTTATTTACAGATCTGGCAAATCTCTCCTTTAGAGACTGCTCTGTGCTGAAGGATGCATGTTGCCATGTCGTCCTGATATACTATCCATCAAGCTAATGGGATGCTGAGCTTCCACATCACTTGGACCAGACAGGACAGAATGAATGCTTGGAAAGCACATAATTACCACTATCGATTTCCACATAAATATGAAAATGATCAGCTGGGAAAAAAAACTATTATTTATATTTATGCTTTAGTTTTTTTTTTCACTCTCACTTTTTCAGTCCAACTCTGGGGTGAAATCACAGAAATGATCATGCGATGATTTATTTTGATAGTAAACACCCCTTTTCATCGTGTCACATAATATTTACTATTTTTAATGTTGTTTGTATTATTTACATCCTATAATCCATTTATAAAGTATTTCCCTGATATTTTAAGTAATTCTGCATTCCACATTATAATTCAAGATAATGGGGAAACGTATGCATTTACAACGTTTGTTATATGGGCTGCGTGTTTGCCTTTCCCCCCAGAGTTAATAAATCCATTTTGTCACAGTGATTGTATATTGTACTACTGAATAATATGTATACACAATTGCACTCAAACAATAAGCCGCAATCTATGGGAGACACATGCAATAAAGTAGAGTAAATAAACTGATTCTTCATTTCATGTTATTAATGACTATGCATATGTATCACTGGGATCAGACAGTCTATGATCCCGCTAATCTGTTCAGCTTTATTAATTTTACTGTTTTGAATCGCTGGGATTCTCTACTAAAACACAACCTTACTGAAACTCCTGATTAGATTACAAATGGAGAAACATCTTTATCATTCATAGATGCTTGCATTGGAAAACTGTGGGGAAATGGATATTTTCCTTCCCTGACTTACAATATTAAGCTCTGTCCAACTGAAACAGGGGTTAAAGCTGTGGTTTCAAAGGTGTCCTTATGCTCTGTAAAAGTCTGTTTGCTTCCCCAACCAGTACCATAGCACTAGCTGGAAGACCTGACTACAGATCTCTACTGAGAATCTTTAGTATTACTAGCTGTTATCTGACCTACCTAGCAGAAATTACGTGCTGTTAGTAGCATGACAATGAAAATGAGACTATGAATATATGTTTACAATAGTCCAATATCCCACAAAATTATCATAAACATAACCTATGCAATAGTGATCCCTACTTTTTAGTATGGTTTTTCCAACCAGTCTTTTTTGCTTATATTTTTTTTGATCAGGAATTTATTAATTATTACATTGCGTTATAGGTGAAAAAGTAGACAATCACACCCACTGACACAAGACCACCTCCACCACAGACACCACGGCAACACCACCCACCCAGTCACAAACAAATAATACATCTGTGTATATAACGCCTGTTTACACCACTTAGGCTTCATAATATTACTTTAATTTTTATCTAATTATTTTCTTGATCCTTGGTAATAAAGTAAAATCCAAGTTTCAAATCAAATAATCATAATGTTAAATGGCTCCATTTGTCTCCTTAATTAATTTATACAGACATCAAGAAAATGGAAGGGAATAAATATGCTGGAGACTGTCAGTTTCCAGAAGTTTGCTTTCTGGAAATAAGGGAATCGATACCTTGCTGTATAATCATGGGGGATTCTTATTTCTTCACATTCAACGTGGCTAGCATACTACTGACTGTAATGACTGGGGAAAAAATGAAATTTAGGTTTATTTCCAGACTAAGAATCCAAGGGCAGGCCAGGGGATGAAAGGTTATGCTTGAACACACCATTTCTCTTATTGACCAGAGTAATTGCATTCGGGTTTACAAAAAAAAAGGCAAAATAACAAAACGGAATGACAAAACTCAGCATTTAGGCTACTAGCGTTTTTGGTCAGCTCTAGTATGCAATTACTTTCCTAGATTGACAGTCAGTGGTTTAAGATGTGTTTATATACATTTGCTATATTCACAGACCACACATTAAACAGTAATGCACAACACTGCAGTATGTTTCTCTGTATAAGCTGAAATAGGCCTAATACCGTCTTTTTGTTCGCATTGTATTCTGGAATGACAATGAATCGATCGATACAATTTAAGCTTTAGTATCAAGTGCAATAGTGGTATGATAGTAGCAGAGTAGGCTCTTTGGAGTATGCTGACGGTTTCAATACATTCAGTAGGACAGTATTTTGTTAGACTGTAAAAATGTATCCTCTCTGGCAGTCTAATATTATGCAGCATAATGGCTTATTGTATACTGCGGTGTACAGTTTGCACCCAGTTTGCACCAGGGCCTTTATGGGGCCCTAAGCAGAATTCGATTTGGGGGCCCCCCCACCACCTAAATCAAGCGCTCCTGGGGGCCCCCTAATTGCGTGGGGCCCCAAGCGGCCGCTTAGTCCGCTTATGTCTCCGGCCGGCTCTGGTTTGCACTGTGTGTGTGTGTTTGTGTGTGAGTGTGTACAGGTTCCTGAAAAAAGTGACTAGAGAGGTCATTTTTTCGGCCTTCATTAATTCAGACTTAATTTTGTAAAAATCTGGGAAAGTAATCAAAAAAGCAAAAATTCTGAAAATCCTGTCTTTTGTTTGCGTAACTATGGTTAAGGTTGGGGCTTAGGGCTTTTCCCATAGAAATGAATGGATGGTCCTCATTAAGGTACAAGGAAGATTAACTGGATAGGAGAACACTCTGGACTGGCTTTTGGATCGTGGGAGGAGAAACAGTGCAGAGAGAGGAGACAGGAGCAGGGGCTGTATTCATGTTCCTACTACCATAGCTGGCAGAAAAGGCTTCCACCCTCTATACTGCTGTGCTGCTCTGCATTACACTGGTAAAGTAAAACCTTTCAATCACTATGCAAAATGACTAAGCACATTTTATGACAATTATCATAATGTGCAACTCTAACATCTATGCTTCAGCAGTCCAAGATAAAGGCAGCTCTACAAAACACACAAATGTCTCGTAAAAAAGGAGCGTCGTTTCCTGCTCGAGGGGCTCGAAGTCATATTCTATCTTAAGCCGTGTCCCATTTTTTATTTTTATTTTTTAACAAAAGCGCTCATACAAACATCAGCACAACAAGCACCATGCCACAGAAGAGGAGTTTTAGCACAAGCAGCAATACAATGCCCCCTAATCCCCATCAGCAAATATAAATAAAGGCAAATTTTAATGTAAATATGTTGGTATGTTTATGTTGAAAATATGTAATAAAAGACTATAATATGCCTGTGTTGGATTGTGTATGTTTCCTTTCATAAGCGCTAAGTTCAAAAGAACTATGTGTTGAATAAGCAGGGATGGAGGGATGGAAGGATGACTGTCATCCTATACTATTAGATGGCGCTAGTGGCTTTTCTGTGCTCAAGGTAAAATAACCTATAAATTCACCATACTGGCTATTGTGCTCTTAAAACTGAAAGCTACTCACTTCGCCTGGAATGTAATGGGATTTTGAGAATAGTAACCCTTAAGTAAAAAAACGTTTCTCTATAAGGAAAGATCAGTACAGAGCAAAGTATATTTCTCTCAAGTTCCACTGTTATTTTTGCCCTTTTGTACTTTCTGCTTCATCTTTATGAAGTGTTCTGAAGCAAAATTAAAGCAGTATATTATCATTTTGTGTATCTTTCATCCTTGATCAGGGTCGCAGGGGTCCTGGAGCCTGTCTCAGGCATCAGAGCCGGCGTCCACCGTGGGCAAGGTGCCACCACCACGCACATACAAAATTATACACTGCAGGCACCGTCAAGACACCAATTAGCTTAACTGTGTATCTTTAGACTAAGGCCAGAAATCCATGTAAAACACGGAGAAGTGCAGACTTTACATATACAGAGTACCGGCGAGATTCGAACCCCACCCCAGCTGGAGGTATAAAGTAACTGACAACCAAGTCTCCCAATATGTCGTACTCCTGTAATTCTACAGTACAGTAAAATGTATCATTTCTCTGGTTAGGTAAATAATTTATCCGAGTAGTGCATCTCGTAAGAGGAGGAGCTGGCTTCCTGGTGGCATGAGAAGATAACCAGAAGTTTTCAGCTGAACATCTGAGTAATAAAATAATGGTTTAGTTCTTATAAAACTACATTAATGTACAAGTACGCATCTTTAATATATGTTATGTTCCTAAATGTCGAAATGTTCATTTGTGTGTGTGCCCTGTGATGGACTAACATCTTGTTCTGGATTTACTTGCCTCTTGCACTTGTCAAGAGCTTTTATGATTGTTAGTTATCTGTGTGTACTGTATGTGGGTGTGACCCAGGATCACAAATTAAAAGTGTTACTCTGTGATACAGTTGGTCCTGAGCACTTGTTCTAGTTCCCAGCTGTCAGATTTTTCCACCTCTGGTTAATATCCCTGGTCACACTTAAAAGTTAAACTTTATTACTGCTTTTGTTTGGTTCAGCCATTTCTGTAAGTACAGTCAAAATAAGCCGCCTGACTTTATTGTTCCTATATGCATGAGTGGCCAGCGTGTGGTAAACATGTTGCAGTGTTTGACCAAGCACTGGGGACTAAGCAATTTGGACAGATGTTCACTTAACAAGGAAGAACTAATGTATCTTATGTATATTTTCCCTGCTACAAAACAGATGCTAGCAAGTAAAGAAACAGTCCATCGGCATGGACGTGCTACGCTTATGATGCTGCCAATTAAAGTCAAAAAGCTTCTCACAAAAAATTAGGATGTAACATTAAACAGTCACTGAAAAATTTGGATCTCTAGAATATATCTGTTACTGAATTCCTCACACGAGTATCAACACTAGAGAATAAAATAATTAACAACAGAAAGACAAAGCACTTCCTAAATAAGTAGTGAACAACAATCGTCACAGACTCCAGTTTTAATTAATGTCTAGCTCACTGGTCTGAATGAAACTTCTGTGGTATTTGGAACGAGATGATAATACTACATGTCCCGTTCTTTTGAGAGTCTTTTGGGGTTTGGGGATTGGGATGATTGGGTGACTTTACAGATTTCATGGGGAAAGATATTGTATTACTGACAGTGGCATGCTGCTTTGTTTTGCTACCAATTATTAATATACATTATTTGAATATTTAAATGCGATGGGAATGCAGCTTCATTTCAAGCCTTGTGCATTGAGACATAATTAGAATAATTTATATACAATTTACGTAAATAGATATTCACGTGTTTCTGAAAGATCAAACATTTAATATTTTATTTAAATATTATTTATATAAAATAAATATTTAATTATTTAATATTCAAGAGGGTTTGGCATTTCTCTCTGAATTAATTTTGAGACGTTAATATTATATTCTTCAGTAAGAACAACAGTGAAGACCATATAATAATTATGTCTATAATGTATTGTATTTCAAATACATAAAATGCAAATACATGTGGCTGTGTACACTAGCTGAACATGGTGCTCGATGTCACGGCCGAAAGGGACCAGGGACGAGAGCCAGGGTGGGGGCAAACAAAAGGAGCTTTATTCTGCTTTAGTGAGAAAACTGGGGAAAACATGGGGGCCACATGGGGGCAAAACACAGAAGCTCAGGTTCAAGGAAACTACACGCAGGGGTTGACGTTAATGACCTGACTGGGAAGCACAGGACTGGGAGGCACAGGACTGGGAGGCACTCTTATACAGGGTTGATGAGGGGGCAAACAAGTGGCAGCTGGAGTGATCCACACAAGGGCTGAAATGAGAGGCAAGACAGAATGAGCAACAGGTGTGGCTTGTTATCCACACTGGGGAGAGAGTAGGAGGGGCAGGAAGACAGGGCATGACAATCATCTGCCAACTGAACCACTCAGCTGTACTTATAAATTGACATGTCTGCAAGACATAACGAGCAACAGGTGTGGCTCATTAGCCACACTTGGGAGACAGCAGGAGGGGCAGGAAGGCAGGGTAGGGCACTCAAAAGGATGCTATCTATGGTGGTTCCACTGGGATAGTTTAATGTCCAGTTTGCCTCACTTGTATGTTGCTTTGGACATAAGCGTCTGCTAAATAAATAAATGAAAATTGTAACAAAAACTCCAATGATTCAGTCACATTTAATGTACCTTGCATATTTATTGATTTATTTGCTTATTTAAATTCTACCTGAGTCCATTAATACCCAAGGTTTTATAATTACATCAGTGCCAATACAAAGCCTTGTCTTCTAAAACTCATTAACAGAGACTTAGAGATAAAAACTAAAAAAAAAATCCATATTATATAGGATTTTTTTCCATATCTTTAAAAAACGGTTTTGTGTTAAACCAATCACTTGAATGTGAATGGTCTTGTATTTTGTTTGGATACTTATGGTTAAGGTTAGGGCTAGGTAGGGGTTGCGGTTGTCATTGTTGGGTGTAGGGTTTTTCCCACAGAAATCAGTGCACGGTTACCCCAAAGATATGAATACAAATGTGTGTGTATTTGTCTGTGTGTATTTTTCCACACTGGATTTGTGAAGTTGACAATAAAGCTTGTTGAATACTTGATTTAATTTGACATGAGACTTACTGATTAATCAGGCATGTTTGTGTATGTTTGTAATTCATTTGGCAAACACGAGTACAAAGAATGTGTAAAAGAGGCACCCATGTCAAAAGCTGTAATATTAAACTAGTTTAAATGATAAAATGTCTATTAGTTACCATAACTAGGCAAAATAAAATAAAATAAAACAAATAAATGTATACTGTATCATTGATGAATTATTCATTTGTACCAAAACACGGAACCACTGCTTTGCTGATGAGGCTTACTGGAAACATGGTAGGGTTCAACATCAAGCATTTTGAATCCACATCCATTTATCTTCACTCTGCCTGTCCTGGGCAGGGTGATAGGGGATGATTAAAAATATTTTCAAAATAAACATATTCATTTTGAAATTTTATTTCTTGTTGATTATGTTATCCTAAAACCTTCATTTGTCTAATGGGCATCCATGACATGCTAGCACCGCCTAAGTATCATGCAAAACGCATACATTTGTATTTACATCAAACAACCTTTGTTAATCTTTGCTCCCCTAATCACAATATGCTAATACAATTGTAAAGAAGATTTGTATAAAGCCTCCCTAATCTGATCAGTGACATCACCATAGGAATTGATCACCATTACTGTAACAGATATGACAGGTAATGAAATCCATCTGACCTCAATTAGTTTGCCAGTTTCATTGAGGTTTGAGGGCCGTATGTGTGGTTTTCTGAAAGAGGGCGTACAAGATGTGCCTGCAGGTCTAGGCCTCCTGTTTTGGTGAGAAGGGAGTTTTTCATGCTCAAGTAGGTCCTGGCCTCGTTTTGTGTTTTCAGCCAATGAGGACTTCTTGCTTATTTAACCCCAATGACCTGTTCAGCCTTGTGCCAGAGTGCCACCATACCAGATTAAGCAAAATCTCTTTGTTATTATGCATATGGGGCAGTGTGTGGCTCAGCAGCTTAGGACCCTGTGATGGTGGGGGGGGGGGGGGGGGCTGCGGGTTAAGATCCCACCATCTGCAGAGTGGTTTCACACTTGGGCCCTTGTGCAAGGTTTCTATCCCAGATCATCATCTGACCCTCAAAATGTATGTCACTTTGGATTGAAGCATCTGCTAAACAAAAATATATTCTTCACAGATGACCAAAGGAAAGTGGTTTACAGTGAGGTCAAAGGAGGGCATTTAAGGTCTGAAAATTAGATGTCAGTGTGAAATCTGAGGAAACCACTTGTTTCAGTCAGTACAAGTCAGACACTTGATACAAGAACCAGAGAAAAGGGATGAATGTGTCTCTTTCTCCTGACATTCGGTGTTTTGGTATCATACCACATATCAGAGATGACTCACCACCATATTTAGTTGTTAACCCCCCCCTTAGTGAGGGCTGTCCATTCATTTCTATGAGGTAAACCGTAATCCCAGTCACGACACCCTGAACCCCTACCAAGCCCTAGCCTTAACCATAAGTAACCAACCCAAATACAATGCTATACATGTGGGGTCCTTTGGTCCTCACAAGTACAGCAAAACCTGTATGCACACGTTTGGACCCATATATTTGTGGGGACCGTCTATTTGTTTCTATGGGGAAAAATCCTGCACAACAATGAGAACATTGCCTTAACCTTAACCATTGCAGTCAAAAAAAAATTTTAAATTGAGTTTTCCCATTTGGTGACTGAAACAATGGTCCCCAAAACATCAAAATAACATTCTTTTGGTCCCCACAATGTAATATATACATAACACGCACACGCAAATTTCCAGTCTCTCTTTTTCTAAAATATACACCTTTGGGTCAACAGACTGAAGAATATGAACGTTTTTTTGATGTTTAGTCTCGAGGGCTGGAAGTATACCTCACTTGAGCAATCTGCAGCAAAAGAACGTCACCATTACCTTTATGTTGAAACCAGCCTGCATAGTAATGAATGGGATGAAAGGAGGAAAAAAAAATCCAGAACAGCACTGTGGTATCATGAATTTGTGACCCTGTGTAAAATTCACGAGTGTAATAACAGCTTTTGGTGGCAGATTAAGGGACCTTTCAATTTCAAAGACTCTGGAAAGTTTATTGTCATGGGGGGGGGGTTACATTTTACATAACAAAGTTAATTCCTGAAATTAACGGATTGTGTGGAACAAGGGGGTCACATTGGAAGAAGAAGGAGTGGTTTGGGGGGGGGGGGAGGCAGTGCTGTTTCAATTAGCATCATTGCTTTCGCACTGGCAGGTTTTCCTTCCAGCAAAACCTAGTATCCCTGTCAGATGCTCCCTTTAGGCATGAGTGGTGACTGTCCCACAAATTACCTGCCTTGTAAAATTTTGGAATGGAGGGGAAGATCACATTACCTTATTTACCCAAGACATCCAAACGAGGGCTTGTTTACAACAATTTGCTCAAGATGCAGAAGGAACAACATGAAATTTCATTGTTTTATATTTATTGTGCTAAAGTAATGATGCATTGTTTGGTCTTTGTATGTCAAATAAAATCTGTTTTACTCTTTATTGGCTCTCCATTACACCTTAATTCTAAACAATTTACAACACAGGGGTAAAACTACAGATTATTTTCCTTTTCATGCTATAATTAATCCCATTTAAATGGTTCTTAAGGGGTTTTCTCTCTTTGCTATATTGTTATTTATAAAATTTATTTGCTCAAATAAGACCATTGTGACTCTGAGGACAATCATGAAGTAGATTACCTTCAACTAGGCTATTCCACTTGTTGTCGATTTACTTGGTTTATTTCTTGGTATCCAACTGGCACCAAAATCTCTGATAAGGTTTCTTTTCAGAATACAGCATAATAATGTGAACAGCACACAAGTTTGACTAGTAGTGTGTGTATAACGATTCATCCCGATGTGCCGTCTTGGTTTACTGAACACAGACGTGCATACTGTCTGTCACTTCAGAGAAAAAACAATATGCCCCCCCAAAACATCCCTACATTCTCTGTCAAGTTCTCTCTTCTTAATACTTAGAAACCTGATTCTCTTGCTCTTCCCACAGTGTATTACAGATAAACCACACTGATTTATATAGGTATCTACTCCATGGTGCCACCTGCTCTAAAGTTAAGTGTCTTGTTCGTGTGCAGTGCATCGCTTTGATGCTGTATCCAGAGATATCCATCTCTATGACTGCAAAATTTTACATTTACTTACTCCTGGATTTCTACTAAAATTATAACAAGCATCTTTTGAAAAGGTCTTGCTCATTTCCTTTATATCCTTTTGTTTCAAGATTAAATCAATCAGCTTTATTCAGTCTATTTCTTAACTAGTATGAGTATGAGCTCGACAGATTTCCCCTAGAGTCCGAACCATAATAAAGTACATTTACGAGGCATTAACTTTGTTTCATTTGATGACCTAAAGCCCTCTTTTTGTTTCAGATCTGGTAACTCGCTGCATTTTCCCCAACAGGTCCATCTTCGTTTAACAAATTCAGGATTTCTGTCGTGGGTCTGTACTTTTGTGATTAATATCTAACACAAAGATTTGTTTTTTGGTTAAAAAATAAAAAAAAGTGTTGCACATATATTACTTTTGAATAACCCCATGAAAAAAATTACAATTATATTTTTACAGTAAAAAGTAAAAACACACAAATTTAATTTGAATACAATTGTCACCTTTTACAGAAGGAATGCCCGACCTCCTTTAAAGATATTTACAAGTACTGCATTTCTTAAGTATTCAAGCAACCTTAAATTCAAAAAGCTTGGTCAATTTACAAAATATGTCTTTACAATTGTGGAATTATTTTCAAAAATCATTTCATTCAAACTACATTTTAAATGAAAGATGGCAAACATATAATCATAAACAAAGATCATTCTGTCTGTAAGGGCTTTGTTCTGTGAAAGATAAATTAAGTGAAGGGTACTTATCTTGTCCATCCATAACCTAATATTTTTCATTCCTGCTCTTTGGGATATGTATGACACATTCAATTTCTGTCTGCTGATGAAATACTACCTCCAGAACTGAAATCCCTGGTAAATATTCCCTGTAATGCTTTACCAGAGGCTGGATTTTAAAAGATTTTATTATTGTTTACTTTTACTGATACAGTAGTCTCAAAATCTCTCTGTTCTGATCATACACCTGGGTGTAAATGACATGCTTTATGTGCATATTGGAAACTAGGCTACCTCAGATACAGCTAGAGGGATCTAATAAGTAGCTGAAATTTGATTCTACACCTGAATTCAAGATGAGAACTTGAATAATTCAATACAAAAGACCACACCTGCATCCCTAAAAGAATCATGAGGATTGTGTGAGACCCAAGGACAGACATGATATTAACACCTCCAAAGTGCATAGTCACTCCCGTCATGAAAAATACATGAAAAACGTGTATATTAATTTTCTTTCTTGAATTTCCTCTGGAGTCAGTTTGCATTTATGGAGGTGGTAATTGATGAGTAACTATTTAAATGATGATGTATTTATGTATATATGTGAAGGAGGGCACTACATGCTATTATTCTTACTATGCCAGGCATTTTCTGGGTACGTGGGCTAGCATACTGTAATTCACTGTGGGCGACCCTACAGTATGTCATTGCTTTAATCAAACAAAACACAAAATGTTCTACACTTCGTTTTAATATAAGCAATAATTTGTAACCAAACTATTTGGGCAACAGTAAGCCTTTTGCTTCTTTAGAGAGATTTATGTTTTGAATTAACTATCTAATAGTTTAATATAGTTTATTATAGTGGAACTATGCAGGCACTCAAGCAGTAAATGAGGAATTTTATCTACTGAATCACCACTTGAATGTCCTGAGATCAGTACAGAATTCCGGCTTTGTTTAGTACTAAATAATGGTTACAAGCCAAAATAAGTAAATAAATAGCTAACTAAGACACTAAAGAAAGAGTTTGGAAAACCTTTCTAAGTATGAGCTCTTCTGCTATTTGGCAATAGGTTTGTTTTAAATAAGTTGAGTAGAGATGCTCCCTAGTTTACCATGGTTTGTGTTACGAAATTTTACATTTTACAATAAGTTCATGATGGGTATTCTCATTGTATATTTATTATTATATTTGTATATTATAATTACATGATATTCAACACTTTATTATATGAACTAGGCTTTGTGTTAATGATTTTGCCCATCTGTAACTTAATCGAAGTGCTCTAAGCATGTTTAAAGTAGGCTAGGCTAGGCTTATCGGTTTATTGGAACATGGAGAGCAGCTGTACTACAAATAAACAGTACAGAAGTATGTTAAAAATATCAAAGTTCCTTGAGACAATCTCATGCAGTGCAGGGCACAAGGCTGGAGTACGCCCTGGAAAGGATGCTAGCTGTTTTAGTATGCTGAGAAGGAATCTCAGCCTTCAAATGAATCAGACAGGCACGCTTGGTCCCAATAGAAACCTTTATTGCAGTAAATGAGTATACACATGCATATAAGTAGTCCCTAAATCTCGTCAGATATTGCAGAATAAACAGCTCTATATACACTCAGGCAGTGCCATCATCACCCACCTTCAACAGACGACCGGGGAGCCCTTTCGGTGTTGGCAGGAGACCAGGACTTTGTCCTGAGAATGCCGGGCGATGAACGCTTATCCCAAGGCTGAGCTCCTGTCAGTACCGAGACTTTCCCGTTCCTTTATAGTCTGATCATACCTTGGTCTCGCATGTAGGCAGGGCATGAGCTGGCCACTCCCTCCACGTGCAAGGAGTTAATTGCCAAATCTCCCTTTTCTGGTTTCCATCGTTATACTGTTGATTCTGCAATTATTTGTGACAACGTTCTTGTTATCCCCGAAAGCTGGGTGGTCCTACCCCAATCCATTTCATTGGACGACACTTTCTCTTTCCCCAGAAAAACAAGATACATGTCCTTGGAGCTAGGATCCTCGGAGCGTCCTTGAAGATAAGCATCTTAGAAAACAGGTGTTCTAACTCTCACTACGAAAACAAGTTATTCTGTGAAAACAGATTCGCTACAAAAACAAGTTTTTTTTGAAAACATATTAGGCAACATTTTCTCTTTCCCCAGAAAAATAAGGTACACGTCCTTGGAGCTAGGATCCTCGGAGTGTCCTTGGGAATAAGATAAGCGTCTTACAAAACAGAAAGCGGGTGTTCTAACTCGTGTGTGTTTGTCTATGATCGAGCCATGGCTGCCATAGCCTTACTCCTCACTCGCTCACCCATACTCTCTGCTCATGATAGATTATTTCTTCTATTTGCATAGTGACTTGTTGCTCCAGGCTGCAATGTTATTTCCAGGTTAATATACAGAATGGAGGAATCTCAACACATGACTTCAATTCTATTCTCTGAGGATAATATTGCATCTTACACTAGCCCGTCACAGACCACATACGTGCACAATCAAACGCTAAGTGATTTGAGTAGCCTGAATGTCATATGCAACACTGACAAGCAGAACTACTTACAGGGAGTAAGGAAAATAATCACCCCCTTCGCAATAGTCTGATATTTTTTGCTTTACTTTGCAGGCTTAAATGAAAACACACAAAGCAATATTTTTTTATGCTTTACTTGCAGTCAATAACACCGAAGTGAAAGATATCACAGGTACCGTTCAGAAGAATAAAAAAAAAAAGAAAACAAGAAATACTGAGATTAATAAAGGACCAGCCCCCTCCTAAACAATATTTGTAAACCTAATCAGGTGTAAGTAACCACCATTTTCATTTCAGACCACGGTTACTGCCCGGAAATTCACTATGGTTTCCTATACTAAGCTCGTACCCATAGTATTACCATGGTTTACTCATAGCAATTCATGGTAACTGTGGTACTACTATCGGTTACTTACCGATAGCACTGCATGGTAACTGCAGTGAAACCATTATAAAACCATAGTCATAAACTCATGGTTACCCAAAAAACCGTAGTAAAACCATGGTTCATTTTCGTAAGAGTGGCTTCCACCTGTGATCAATTGTAATCAGTGTGATTAGTGAAGCATAAAAACAGCTGTTCCTGGAGCGTTCCTCTGCTTGGTAGTGCAACGGACAGGAAACTATGGGTGGCAAGCCACTTTCAAAGGATCTCAAGGATAGAGTTGTGGACAGACATCAGGCAGGAGATGGATACAAAAAAATCACAAAGGCTTTATCAAACCCAAGGAGCAGCAATGTCCATAATAAAGAAGTGGCAAGTGTTTGGTACTGCTCGGATCCTCCCTGTATCCGTCCGTCCCTCCAAACTGGGTGGAAGAGCAAGGAGGAAACTGGTAAGAGAAGCTACCAAGAGGCCAATGGCCACTTTGAAGGAGTTACAGGATTTTATGGCAAAGATTAGTCATTGTGTGCATATGACAACCCCACAAATGTTGCTTATTCGGGAGGGTTACAATGGAAAAGCCACTTTTCAAGAACATTAAGGCTCGTTTGAGCTTTGCCAGAATGCTCCTTGAAGATTCTGATGCCAAGTGGAAAAAGGTCTTATGATCAGATGAGACCAAAATCAAACTATTTGGCCTCAATACCAAATGGTACACCTGGCGAAAATCCAATGCAGCTCACCATCCACAACACACCATACCTATAGTAAAGCTTGGAGGTGGCAGCATCCTGTTGTGGGGGTGTTGAAAGTTGAATATGGGCAGAATGTTCACCTTTGAACATGACAACGACCTGAAGCACACAGCAAAATTGACCACACAGAAAAAAATGAATGTCCTCGTGTGGCCCAGTCAAAGCCCATACCAAAATCCCATTGAAAATCTCTGGAAAGATTTGAAGATAGCAATCCACCAACACTCACGATCCAATTTGACTAAACTTGAACAGTTCTGTAAAGAGGAGTGGGCATATATTGCTCAAGCTAGATGTGCAAAGCTGATAGGAACCTCTGTCTTCAGCTCCTCAGTTTGTTTCAGTTTTTTGAAGTTGCTTAACTACACTGGTCAAGACTGTAGCTACATTTGCCAAGTTGCCAAGGTCAACAAATTATTAACATATTGCACAATGCAAAACTCTCAATCAAATCAGTCAATCAAGTCAATAAACATTTGTAGACAAAGTGAATAACTCCATCAAAATAGTAGCACACGACATTACATAATGAACATATACAATCACTAGATAGTCATAGACAAAGCACACAACATCCTCACTGAGGCATGATTTAAACAGGGCAGTCAGTCATTTAATCTGAGGCTTTTTGCTCACTGTGTGTTATGTCAGAGATAAGGACATTTAGTTCATTATTGTAAATACATTGTAAATTACATCGCGAAAAATAAGAAGCTTTTCACACCATCAGGCAAAAACACATCTGTGATAATTGTAATGCATTGCAAATATGATCATCTATATAATATATTCTGTCCCTAATGTCATGCTGCATGTTTTCATCTTCATTACAGAGATTATGTTCCCTAGTCTTTCCTAGTTTACAGTAGGAGAAATACTTCTTGAATCCAACCCTGGCTATCTGACACAGTGATTGTCTGACATGCCTCAACCATAACGTTGATAGGTAAGTAGCATTTAACCATAAGAGCTCTTTTCAGAGACCTTCTAGATATAGACATCTCCCGGAGCAAAAATATTCCTGAATAGGAATTCCACAGACAAGCACGGATTAGCCCTAGGCCTAGTGTGGCTAGTCAGGAGAATTCCCAGTGCACTGCCAAGTCATCGTGCCTGTCATAAACCAAATAAAATTATTTAACAAGTTTTAAATCAAGCTGGTCAGAAACTAAATAATTTCACAACTTTAAAATTTTATAACAATGCTTCAGAACGTTATCCAGTGAGAATAAGACCACAGTTTCTCTGCACAAAGAAACCTGCAAACATATGACACAGGAGTCAGAGTGATCGCTTGTCATTTAGAATTGAGAGAGCTCAGTGTGTGGTTGTTGAGGTGCTTCAACTAATCATTTGCTATTGCTAATCACTGGAAGCTTCTCAAACCTCAGACATTAGAAAGAGACCGGGCGGGGCTGAATAAGTCAGACTGCATGAACAGTTCAATGTGCTATTTATTATTTATTTTCTTCGTGAAACGTCAGAAATAAATTTATCGGTATAATACGACTTGAACTTTGACATTATTTATCACAGTTCCCCCCAGAATGAAGACAAAATGGGCTGGTCCAAGGCATAAAACTCCCGGGCTGAAAATTAGTCCCACTATGTGCTTGATGAGTCCCAAACCAGTCTGTCGCTGTAGATCAGTGGTTGATATTGACTACAGTATGTCCTATGGTCCTGACCATGATGATGAAGCTTGGAGCATCAATCCTGTCCCTCCTCATATTGTAAGAGTTCTCCATATAGCCCCTCATAGACAGTAATAATGTGTAGGGTATATGGTATAGATGTGGGAATTAATGCCAGAATATCAGGTCTTCATATGGTTACATACATTTCTCAAAACTTTTCAAAACTTGTCTCACATTTCTCTTTACTAACATAGAGCTTGGCACAGCACTCAATCCCACTGTACATTTTTACTGCACTTTGCATAGCCCTTTAGAAATTCAATGCTGTACATTTTCTCTATGTTGTTCAGATCTCTGTGTTCTGCACTGCTCTCACACATTTTCCACCAAAAAAAAAAAAGCACAGAATGTCATGCCAAAGAGAAACGACAATAAAATCTCTATTTTGCTTTTTACTTTACTCAAAATAAATGTTGACTGAAACTGTAATTTGCTCCATTTGAGGGTACATGTTCTCGGCAACACCACGCTGGATGTTTTCTCTTCCAGTGCATCAACTACAATTGATTGCCTTCAAGCGAAACAGTTGGTAATGGGCCCGGTGATCATACACATTCCCCTGCCAAGCAGAAGAAAATTCCTCACTCAAAATGTAGCACGTGGAGAGGAACCCATCATATGTAAATAAGCTACAAACCCTTCATTGATAAGTCAAGTGTGGTGGAAGGTCACATTGTCCCAGATAATGACAAGCCGAGACATGAAAGCCCTAAACAGCCCTCTCTCTTCTGCTGAAATGAAGAGGGTAGTGCTAAGGAATGCAGCTAAATCTTTGTCAAGTCAAATTCGGGGCGACCTTCAAGGGCCGGGATGGAGGACTTATATATTCACTGATGTATTTATTGTTGGACTCCCAACAAGCCCTCACTCTGAGCAAGCATGCTCAGTCTTTCATTTTTCTGTAATGTTAGCATGCCCAGGGGGGTTGGGCAGCCAGTTGACCTTGGACCCCCAGA
>JAODKN010000021.1:23565527-23577892 GCA_026774425.1 Petrocephalus zakoni
TGTAAAGCGCCCTGGGACAACCCTGTTGTGAAGGGCGCTATATAAAAATAAACTGAATTGAATTGAATTGAAATTTGGTCAAATACAATTTTATTGTCATCTCAGCCATTTACATTAAAGCAGAGAGTGAAATGAAATAACATCCTCCAGGACCACGGGTGCAACGTACAACACAGCAGGACAACAGCACACTCACACAGATCAACAATGAGGACATGTACATATACCTAAAATAACGTATCTGAAAAGGCTTTTTTGGTGGGGAACACATTGGGGGTGCTACAATATTGCAGCAATAGGCTGCAGACTATTGACTATGAAAATAAAAGCAATTGTGCAAGTATGCAATGGGAGTGCAAGTGTGAAAATTTTGACAAAAAGTCTGTTGGTTTAAGGGGGCTTAAGCAGGGCTGAGCAGGGTGTGGAGGAGACAGTCCAGTGTGGGAGGGGGCAGCATGGTGTTCAGGAGCTGCACTGCTTGGGGGAAGAAGCTATTGCACAGTCGGGCAGACCAGCCCCTGACTGTAATATAGCTGGTCATAATGCTTTTGATGGTGCCACTGTAGAAGGTGCTGGAGATGGGTTTGGGCAGGTGTGCTTTCTTCATTCAGCACAGAAGGCGTAGGCGATGCTGGGATCTTTTTGTCAGGGAACCGGTGTTGCTGATCCAGAAGAGTCTTCTTTGATGTGCTCTTCACGCTCTCCACTGTAGTGCTCTTGATGCTGGGCAGTGGGTGGGCAGCCTTGGTCCTTCAACAATCAGCTCTTTAGTCTCCTTTACTGTACCTATATGCCGTAGCTCCTTAAACCTATTAATCTTTTCATTAAAGGGGAGCCTATAAATGTGTTTCATTCCAATGTGGAGATGTTTCAACACCCATTCAATATTGACATACTGATAGTATGAATATTTTGGAAGAGGGCATGGTCTGCAATTCCAGCTGCCTGGATTTCACCAAAATGTACGGCAATTTGAAAAATTGCTGCCCCTTATTCAGCACAGAACACCGTGGTTCACCTAAATGTTGTGGGATTTCTTTCAGTTCAGTATAGGAAAACAGTATATTTCCCCTGAGCACATTTATTGTATTTATACATGGGTATCAAACTCATATTGTACCTTTTGTACAGGTATAAATTTGCTGTTTGGAGTCCTACCTATTCTCATTCCCAAGTGTCAGAATTATTGATGCCACACATGAACATGGCACATTAGGCTGCACCCTTTAGGCCAGTCTAACACATGGACAGGCCATGATTTATGACATGGTCAACAATAGTTGCTCATATATCATGAGAGACCTCTGTCCTCTACTCTACTCGCCAGTCTTCTTCTCCCACTGAATCTTTCAGCATATATCCAAAATGCTCACCTTCAGCCTCCAAATCTTCTTTTGACAATGTCTTCTGCCATTTTCCATGTAGAACTAAACATACAACAACCTTAACCTCTTCTATGCGTGTGAGTATGTGCTGGTTGGTGAGTCTCTTCGACTCAGCCATTTGGCATTGAAGGCTTTGAGCTGAGGGCAAGCATTTCCAGTTCTTACTTCTGTATCTGCTGATGACGCCTGTGTCTAATGTATTAGCGACTGAAATTAGCATACATGCAAAGAGAAGTGGTTGGGTTCTTGTGGTAATATGGTTTCTGTTTTGCTCATATGACATTTAGAATTGACAACATGTGCGTCTTGCCTCATTAAAGTGTAATAATAATAAGGAAATAAAGGCTTCACCTGTCTTGATGCCTTTGATAAATTGATGTGGTAGGCTGTGCCCCCCCGAAATAGGAACGCTTGTCTACATCCCCAGTGTGACCCTGAATAACCCCTACTAACTGGCAAGTGATATGACTATGCACAAATAACAAAATGTAGGTATAATAAAGCATATAACAATAAAATGTATGCAGAAATATTATACATGTGTATCTGTATTCATGTGGTCATGAACATAAATCTGTGAGAGGCCATTTTGTTTGTAGCTGAATGCTGTGACATAGTATGATTATATTATTTCACATTGATTTGTAAGTGCCCTCCAACACTGCGGCTGGTTTGCCTTCTCTTAATGTCTTTATTGATGGATTGATGGGCTCTTGGCCATAGCGAGTGTCATATTGATCTTTTATTGACCATTTGTGAAATATGATATGCTTCAGGTATAGGCCACAGCCTTTAACCAAAGATAATGGAATGACAACAACTGTTTTAAAACATTTCTCTCAGAAAGAAAAAAAATAGAGAAAAACTGTGTTTTATGCCTTTTCGATTAAGACTGGGACATTTGTTAACGTCACCTTCTTAGCAACCTAGAAAGAGAACCTAGAATTATGAAAACTGCCGTATAGATTTCCCACTTACTTAGATGGTGTTCATATGTCCTTTAATATTATAAATTTAAGTAGTCAAGTCAATTGGGACTTTATCGTGACACCAGCCATATTCATCGCATTGCATACAGTGTCATGAAAGGAATGTTTGGAATGTGCAATGATAGGCCAGCGGAAGGGTATGGGGAGCGAATTATAAGCAAACTCTAACACGTTACAATGTTACAACTTTTTAATTTTTATTATATGGAAGGTGTATATGGACCGCACAAGTAAAATGTACCAGTTTGATGATATTTTAGCTGTAAGTAAAGCAAGGAACAGTCTGCTATAAGGATTTGGAAGAAAGCCACAGCTATTTGCATGTTCAGTGGCAAATGTACAGGGTTACCCTCTGGTAATTACCTTAATAGCAGATGGGAGGCAAAACTACATAACTAGCGTATTTTATTTTATATACCAGACATCTATATTTTATGGAGATGCCATAATTGTTCTTTCAGAAAAACAGTTACGATTATGAAAATGACAGTGTTTACTGCATTGAATATATTCTTGCTGTATCTGTGCCAAACCCCAGTATATACTGTAAATCAACACCATTTTGAGGTAGAGATGACCCCCCCCAGCACTGTCAGCCGGCATAAGTGACAGTTGCATTTTAACACTGAAAGTGATATACTATGTTACGGGGACAGTTGATGTCAATTGACAATTCATCATTTGAAGATAAAGATGATATTTGGCCTCCTATTTGATATAGTAAACCTTGATACCAGTTTATCTTCCTTGGTATAAATACAACAGTGTTCTTTAAAGTTTGTCATTTATCATGTTATGTTTATGTGTCATGTCATATGCATCAGGGTTTTATACACAAACATACACGCTCTCCACTTATTAAAATCTTTATGGGGATTCTCCATTTCTATGGGCATAACCCTAATCCCAACCCAGCCCTAACCTTAACCATAATGTAATAAAGTGATCAAACAAAATACAAGACTTTTGGTATTTTTTGTTTTTTGATTGTAGTCACAGATTTTTATAAAATTGAAGTTGTTGTTGTGGGGACCAAAAAATTTACAGGTATCCATCACATTGTGGGGAATTTGGTATATACACGCGCGCGCACACACACACATATAGTTCCACCAGGTACAAAAGGGCGAAATGGTAAAATGTTGACGATTAACTATCAAATAAAGCACACACACACACACACACACACATATATGCATACATAGTCTACTAAATAAATGTAAACGTTAGCTGCTAGTACAGCTGAAAAAGTCTTGCAGTGAAGCGTACACCTTGAGAGGATCAAACCCTGCCCACAGCTCTATGTGTGTGGGGTTCCCCATGCGCTTCCTCTGGCTGCTGTTGTGAAAAACATCAGCTCATTTAGGCTTTTCTAGCTTTTATTCATGGCTCAGTGGGCAGCACTATTGCCTCAGACCTCCTAGGCCGGAGGGTCACATCCAGCCTTTGCTCAGTGTTTGTGGAGGTTGCACATTCTCCCTCTGCCGTGTCACTTTCCTCTGGGTCCTCGGCTCTGCCACTGTGGTCTAAACATGTAGTTAGGCTAATTTGTATCTCTAATTTGCATGTAGTGTATGCGTGATTGGCGATGGACTGGCATGCTGTCCAGGGTACGCCCCAGCCTTGTTCCCTGCCCTGTCTGGGACAGGCTCCAGGCTCGCTATGACCCTTTTAAGGACAGCGTAACACATATAAAAATCAAAGTCAAAAACTAAATGTTTTCTATAGTTGTCTTTGCTTGACATATTAATGAGAAATGTGTGTGCCCGTTTAAATGAATGAAAGACATACAATGTTTAGTGCTTTCATTACATTTCTGCTAGAACATTCACACATACACTTTAACCCTACACTGGACATAGATGAAATGATGCTCTGAAGCAATTAAAATAAACTAATTTTCAGCAGAAATAATAGTTACAAATGTGCAATCTTCTTGTTTCTCAGTTTTCATTTTGGGGACTTAGATGTCAAGCACACAATGTCATTTAACTCCTCATAAGTGCTCTTCCCACAGTAGTGACTAGACAATATCAATTTAGTATAGTACATCATATAAATGATTTTCTAATTAGTTGCTAATCTATCTGTCGATTCTCAGTCAGATAATTAATATTTTTAAATAAAAGTAAATTAAATGCATCATAACATTCAGCCTTCAATTTAGATTTTAATGTCAATTATTCAAACCATTATGTCTATTTCTTTATTTATAATATGAATTTTATTTTATTAAATTTGACATTCACATGAAAAATAACTGATTGTTATATTATCAAGGTTATTTTATTATGTATATTTTTTCTAAATCCCGGTAAGGATAATGTTAATGGATGTTAATGGGCATGCTGGCCTCGCCAAACTTAGACCAGTGTGAATCCTGTGATGCATTGTGGGATGCGCACGCTGTACCCACCATAGCCTGCAAGATCAAGGACCAGTCTAGCACCAGCCTACCATCAAGACCCAAGTCACAAACTTTAGAGGTCTATTATTTCTGTTCATCCCTTGTACTGATGATCAAGCAGTCATAGATCTCACATGCCAGAAAGGCCCAGAAGGTGATTTGTGACTCTGAAAGGAAGTTGGTCCTTCCTCCAAAGACTGAGATCTTCAATTCCTTAAGAATGTCCCATGTTCCAACATTGTAAATGGAGAGGCGGATACTGAGTAGACGGGGCCCTGTGTGCTTCCCGTTCGTCACTGTGAGCTGAGACAGGACAGTGCCTCCAGGGAAAGCAGCTGGGTAGCTTTACAGGCTGGGGTTGTGTTCAGCAGAGGAAGTGGAGAGAGGGAGCGGGACAGCTCACAGATGTGATCACATCCCAGTCGCTCAGGTGCAGCTTCATTCCCATAGTATTTGTGAAAAAGAAAAGAAAGAGATAGAAAAAAGTGAAAGAGAGATTTTATACATACATATCCAGTACCGGACCCTGTCGATCCCCCTCAGAAGTTGGTGCCCTAGGTCACCGCCTATGTCATCGATAGGATTGACTGGCCATGTAAATACCCTATACAGACAAAAGTTTGGAACACCTGGCCATTACACCTGCAGGAACTTTTATGACACTGATAGGCATCAATATGGATCTGGTCCCCCCTTTGAAGGTATAAAGAGAGCCTGAGAAGGCTTTCCACGAGATTTTGGAGTGTGTCTGTGGGAATTTTTGCCCATTCAACCAAAACAGTAACTTTATAGCTAGCACAATGCAGTCAGGCAGGCCACGTTCTCCTGGCAGCCGCCAAACCCAGATTCACCCATCAGACTGCCAGACACAGAAGCGTGATTCATCACTCCACAGAACGTGCTTCCACTGCTCCAGAGGCCTGAGACAGCGTGCCTTTACACCACTCCATCTGGCACTAAGCATTGCGATTGGTCATGTGAGGCTTGCATGCATCTGCCCGGCCATGGAAGTCCATTCCATGAAGCTCACAGAGTACAGTTTTTGTGTTGGGGTTAAAGGCAACGGAGGTTTGGAACGCTGCAGTTATTGAGTCAACACTGGCGAATTTTACGCAGCATGACCCTCCTGTTAGTTGACGTGGTCTGTTACTTTGTGGCTGAGTTTCTGTTATTCCTAAATGCTTACACTTTGCAATAATACTACTTACAGTTGACTGTGGAATATCTAGCAGGGAAGAAATTTCACAAACTCAGTTGTTGCAAAGATAGCATCCTATGACAGTACCATGCTCGAATTCACTGAGATCTTCAGAACAACCTATTCACAAATGTTTGTAAACCTGACTGCATGGCCATGAAACACCTGAATTCAAAAAGGTGTGTTCCAGTACTTTTGTCCATATAATGTACCTCAAAATAATTGCCTGATTTCTGAGTCCTTTCAGGTAGGTTCAATATAATCTTTTCTGATAGGGATTGGGTATGTATTTCACATTCATTCTGGGGAAAATTATTCCAATTCTGACAGGTTTGATTAAATTTCCATATTTAATGCAGAATTTTTTATTATATTTGAATAAAAACTCAAGACCTAGGTTTCTCTCTTTTTGTTGACATATTTTAGAGTGACCTTACATTTTTGCTTAATTTCCAGTTATGTTAGTATAGAAGTATTCAAATCATTCTGCTGAGTTAAGCAGGTTTTCTTCTAAGATTTTGCTTTTTATTTTCTTGTCAGTCCTCAGTAAACCGCCCGTTACCACAAATATAAGCATTCATATAATATGATGGTTTCAGCTAGGATCATCACCAGCAAGCAGTAACCGCCTGACAGACTAATGTTCTTCTGATAGCCAAAGAATGGGTCCCAGCTGATTTCCCATCCTCAGCAAAACAACATCAATTCATTCTGTCACTTACAGCTTCTAGGTCACAAATGCTGAGTGACACAGTGTAGATTTGAACAGAGATCTACCCTGTGCGACTGTCTGCATGTGTGGAAACATCCTAAGCTCACTGAGTCACTGTCAAGCATTAGGGTTTGACGTTATCACCTCATGTGAAATTCAGTAGTTGGTATTTAAACAATAATGTTTTTGTTTATGTATTTTCTGGCACATTCAGTGCAGTGTTTTAGCAAGATTTTGTTGACTCTGAGGGGGTAACAAGGGGTATCACCAGAATTGTAGGTAGAAATTCTGGGCCTCCTGACAGATTTTGTCTTTGGGTCCCACAAGGATTACCACTTTCGAATTTTAGTGGACATGGAGGGGTATGGTACACAATATGTAAGGGGCAATCTTATAATATGCAGTTTTACAAATGATTTAACATATTTACAGGTTCCACTATCTCCTCTTCTTCTTGACATGCAGGTAGGCTCCAGGGCCACCACAAATCTGTACCAGGTAAGTGATAACTACAGTATAGCATCATTCTCAGGCAAGACTCCTCTTCAATAATGTGATCACCTGAATTTCACTTCAGCCAAAGTAATAGATTATAAAGCTTTGCTTAATTGATTAATGTATAACCTGCATTTTGAAAAGAGACAAATACTCAGTGGTTTCAGAATTTCAAAAACAGCTGTCTTACACGAATCTCTGGTGCTTGGATTTTACAGGAAATGGTACGACGAACCACAAACATGCAGTCAATTGCATTCCTGTGGTGTAGTAAGCTTTGCTGAATGAACAGCTCATCTACCCTTGAAGCAGTTCTGGAGGCAGAACTGAGGTGGCTTGCTCCCTGTATTAGATATGTGTACCTAATAAAATGGCTACTCAAGGTATATGCTAGTGCCACTGTGTGGTTACGTTGACCTCAGCATTTAAAAAGCCTACTACCCAACTCCTGGAATAATGCCACAGGAGCGGAAGGCAACCAGCCTTTTCCGGAGGCACTCTCTGTTCTGAAGGCATCCATAATTAATTGTGCAATTCAGCAAAACTGTGCCATTGGATGTTTATTTATTGAAAGCATTGTATCTGTTTCTGGGTATGGGAGGCTGAAGAAAGATACTGGGAGGCACATGAAATCCCAAAATATAAATCATATTTTTGCTTAGGATCAGCCAAAATCATGTAATATTTATTATTAATATGTATTAATCTGAAACTATTTTAACCAATGATCTGACTCCTACATATTTCAATTAACAAATAAAATATTTATATTAAATGTATAAAAGTTATGTTTATTTACAACTGCGTAAGCAAGCTGCATGAAGAATTGTTCCTTGTACCTACATAACTGGTTTGAACATGATGCCACATTACAGTTGTGTTTAAGTAGCTCTTTCCAGGTGTCCTTCCTCAGTGCAAATTCTGCTCAGGTGAATGATAATTACATCATGCATATAAAGGTACCTACATGTATACCTGTTTTCTTTCCTAAACAGCATATAGTAGAAGGCCTTTCACAGGAAGTATCTCACATTTACGTTTCTTATCGTATGTCTTTCATTAGTTACGTTTTTTTAATTATTAGTTTTTTTTAGTTTCCCTCTTGTAAGATGTGCATTTCATTTTTACTTGGCTGTACACAGAAAAAGAAATTAGAAACATGGATGTATTCTCTATTTTCACTGATACTTTATTAATAACAATGTCTAAAATTGAAATCAATGATGTATCTTACACTCTATTCCTGAAATCAATATACACCTTCAAGATATCTGTTGTTTTATTAGACCTCACTTTAAGGTACACTAGGTTTTTAAATGAGCTTGCATCTACTGGGGAGATTGGCTATTATGTTTGCTTTAATTGATTGCAAGCTATTCCAGGCTTGGACCCTCCTCTCTCTCCTCTCCCCCCAGCTCTCTAGAAAGTGATTTATTGGTGGAGGAGCTGAATCCATTCCTTCATTATGTAAATCCAAGGATGCATGATGGTTTGTGCTATTCAAACACTGAGGAAATGCCAGCAAAAGACGAAATGGGGCCAACAGGCTCTTATTTCTGCATAAATTGTTGATTCAAATCCTTTTGTACAAGTCCTATAGATAAAACATTTTAACTGGCACTCCATACCTTTACAGACGTTGGTGATGATGATGATGATGATGATTATTATTACTATTATTATTATTAATAATAATAATATTATGAGTATTAGTATTAAGATTATTCCATAAATGCACTTGAGAAGTGAGAAGTTAGAAAAATCGAAGGTCTATTTAGAAGAGTTACACCCACAGCAAGATGGATTGATTCAATTCAGGCATCAGCAGGAACACCTTTGAAATTCCTCAAGGCTATATTGAAGGAGGACATTACAGAGGCAGTAATTCATAGGGATGCCATTTATCTGTGAGACGATGTGACCTGATGAGCTGTATAATTAATATTATATAATGTGGCGGGGCGTGAGCACAGCGGCATGCAGGCAATAGGAGGGTCATGGGTGAGCACCCCATACAGGCAAGGTTTAGTATGAATTAGTTGCACAGTAAATATAAAGGATGGAAGTTGGGAATTAGTAGGTGGAATTAACATCTGCAACCAACTTATTCAGGGTTTGGTGGGGCTCTTTCCAGGAGTCAGCCCGCAGCCTTCCAGTTGTGGCCATCGTTCTGCCAAAACTGCTCTTTTGTTCTTCCCGATTCCGCTGATAAAATAGAGCAAGACTGATAAAAGCGAGGAAATCAGTGCCCTCCAGATGGGTAGAATGATGGGCGCGGCTTGTCAAGGGTGCCTGGTGGCCAGGCCGCTGCCTGGGTGCCCACTTTTTGACAGGTGGTTGCACGTCTCCTTCAGCCACCTGGCAATTCACCAGAACAGCAAAGGATTGTGGGTGCCAGAGACGGCAACAATAAAAACAGCACTGATGTTAGTTCTAATAACTACTCATTATTAACACAAATGTATTTTATAACACCTTTACATTGATTTAGTAATTGTAAATAATAATGTTCTTAGCTAACACTTCTAAATGATCCATTTTGAAATATTGAACTATTAGGTACTTTAAGGATCTACAGAAAAGTAGATGTATTTGTGCAATTGCATAGCTGGTCATCAGCAACATGAGCTTCAGTGTGGCTTTTCCCAAGTATTTAAATCAAGATTCTTAGAAATTGTCAAGCCAGTGTCCAGCGTACTTGAAAAATATCCATTAATTTGGACTGAGTGTACTGCATCGCATTATATCCTAAAGTCCTAATTAGAAAAGCAGAATCAAATCATACTGAAATGATGAGACCCTGATGGTTACAGTGTATAGATTTATGCCACACTGCTGACACTTTGACAAAATGGCATGAATTAATTGCATCATTTGCAGGAAAGCTTTCAGGCAAAAAACATCTAAATATCCAAAGGACATAATTAGCGTGCTACTCTTTTATAGAAATATAATAATCATAAGTCTGACCAAATGCGTGATAAAACTTACTAATCATTGTTGATTCCTTTATGAATATTTCATCATCTTGTGGAATTTGCGCTAGCAGCGGAATTCCAGGTAGAATATAATACAGACATGCATGATAGGATGCTGACATATTGCTTTGTAATAGAGTACATTCAGTCTTAAATGACAATTGCTGTTTTATGCATGTTATGTCATAGCAGACAGGAGGCAGTAAAATGCCAGAAAACAGGTCATGAAATGAAGGACAAGAGACCAGAAGTAGTTTAGAAACTACTGTGTAAAACTAGCATGTTATTTTCAGTTTAGTCTGCAAGTAGGTGCTGTGAATTGGCAATCCGTGATTTAAAACCGTGAAAGAAATTAATTCCAAAATGTCACTCTTAAAAAGGTGTATTACACTTGACTTTCCCTCCCCACCTTTTCAAACAAAAATAAATTTTCAATCTCTTTTTAAAACATCCAGTTATAAATGACTATTGAGATATTGAGATATAGGATATCTCTGTGAGGAAATGATTAATTCTACAGGGGTGCATGACTGCTTCAGTTCTGAAAAAAACCTGACAAACTCTTCATGATTCTAGTGATTAAATCTTACTTCGCTTGTGCACATGGCTGATTTATAATAGAGCATATGCATCATTAATCCTGTACTCTGTCTGTAACTATTTTGGTAAATTGCCTCTTTCTGGGAACAAGAAAGGTGGGATTTAATAGATCAGATGGACAGTTTATGAGAGAGGCTGAGTTAAATACAGAAGGTGAGAGGGAGAAAGAAGGAATCGGGATATATCGCTCTCTCTGGAGTCGATAATTGTGCACTTTGATGAGAGGGACGTTGTTCCAAACATTTGCTGCACACTGCAGTTAATGGAACGGGAGGTACATTGCTGTTTCGTTAACAAAGTAAAAGTGAAATTTCCATAAACAAATAAACAAACAAGTAAACATTATTTTATGATACTTTGCAATATTTTCTGTTAGGTGAAAGGAATAATAATATCGGGATGGACATATGGTCACGTAAAAAATTTCAGCAATGTTTGTTCAGCTTCCTTGCGCTTCACAGTAAATTCTGGTGACATAAACAATAAGGATGACAAATGAGCTTTCGCTACATATGCACAGGAAGACGCCAGTCCTTTTGCAAACTAATATTTAGCCTATCTATGCTGGCCTTAAAAATAAGCAGCACATAGGTTTATGTTTTTTCATTGATTTTATTTTTATTTCATATTATGCTTTCTGATGATTAGCTTCTATCTCTCTTTCACCTTGGATATGAATTACTAAGATGATGTATCAGCATGTATCAAATTTGACCATATCTTCTGTCTCCCCAAGAGATGTTATACTAGGGTTTACTGACGGGCTGAAAGTACAATGCCTTTGCACACTTCTACACCATTTCATTATCTACAATACTGGTGTCTGTATGCAGGTTCACAGTTGCAAAGTTGACATACGTAAAAATATATGCCAATGAAAACAAATAAAAGAAATCCAGATATTTTATGATATTTAAATCTGTCTGGATAATTTTACAGTCTTTAATCCATGCATATGTAATGTTGGGTCAGGAATATACATGGTATTGTTTATGGTATTCCCTATCATGAACATAAAACAAGGAGCATTGTAGGTATTTTAAAAAATTATGCTTGTTTTTGGGCTGGAGGGTTGTTTAATTAATTTTCAGAAGAATGAATATTAATTTTAATTAATTTTAATGTGACTACTAACTGACTTTCGTGACATCAATTCCAGGAAAACAACAGTCATTGTTTGTGGAACCATAATTACATGGCAAGACTTGTAACCTATTAATTTGAAACAAAAATATATAGAATGTTAACCCAATACCATGTCAACTGACTTGAAGGCTGTTTGGTTTGCATAGAGAACAAAAAAATGAAAAATGGACTGTTATGAATTGTTTTATGTGTATGGTATAAACCATGGAAGGAAATGCACTTGTGCTCAGGTTACTCTGGATTTGCAATGAAAATATTTCTGGTAGAATGAGTGAATACTGTCTAACAACTGGATGCTTTTTAAGGACTTTAAGTTATCAGCAGCTGCCTGGTATAGCATTGCTATGAAAAGACCACATTGCGGCCGGCTTCAGAGGTCATTAAAAGGAATATTTAAACAGTGTTTTTTTCTCCAACGGGTATCAAAGGCACATACCATTTATCACACAAAATTT
>JAODKN010000021.1:23587451-23599201 GCA_026774425.1 Petrocephalus zakoni
AAGCATGTCACACTATATGCGTGAGAGTTGGCAACCCTGTTATTGACACAACTGCCAAGCCTTCAAGGGAGCTAAAAGTAATAATAATTGGCTTTCAACACATCAATAATATCAGGGTTTGTTTCATTAGAATTCCAGTACAGGGTACACGTGCAAATCAAGCAATGTGTCATGGAGGCCAAGCCTATGGGAATGAATAAATGATTAGCATGACATTTCAATGTGTTCGTATCTGATCAGTTACACTTCCAATCTCTGTAATTATAAAACATTAGCCATACACATGTAGCTATGTTTCAAAAGAATTGCAATATTTGTGAAAGACAGGAAGGTTTTCTTGTTCCCAATACATGGCATCTGTAGGTATGAATTTTACAATGTTGCTGTCATTGTTTTTAGTAATAAAACCGTGGCACGCTCTCAGGGTGTCTACGTTCATTGAAAGGAACTGAATTATTAAGGCTGATAATGTGTGAAATGCTTGAATAGAAAAAAATGCCCCATGCATCCCACAGAGTTTCTGCCTTTTTCTGTATTTGTTGAAAAATACTGTGACCAGGCTACTCCTGATCATCACTGCCATCTTCATTGCCTCCTTCAGGTTCACCTCTCCAGGGCTGCCTGAGCTTGTAGCTGCAACTGCAACTGTCATTACTGGCCCATAAAAGCATTATGTGCACTAGGTCTTTGGACCAGAAGGTTGAATTTTACAGTCAACCAAGGTTACATATAGCTGGTAATAAATGAAGAGATAATGGCAGATAAGCATTTGGGGAGGTGGGTGGAAGGATGGATGGATGGATGATGGATGGATGGATTAAGAAGGCTGCCACTTTCATACATACATGTCTTGGAAGCTTTAAGTAACATGATCAGCACACAGAGAGTTGTTTGGCATCAATGCTCAACATGATATATCAGGGGAATACGTGTCTAACAGTTTGGTGCTCACTGCAGTACTTTCCTTTATATTTAAATAACACAATTTAAGCATTTTCATGTATAAAAACCTCTAGCATACAAGCAGGGCTTAATTGTGATTTATAGCATTATTTGATAAAACATTTTTCAATGGATATGTGTGCTCTGACAGCTCATTGGACTTTAATAAAATGTTAAATGATGCATTTCATTTTCAGGTCAACTGATGTTGAATACAAACAGCAGGAAAATTATTTTAACTTTTAGCATATTGTCATTAGCTTATTAACTGATGCCATATAACTGAGTTTTTGTCACAACAATCAGGAAAACAGGGACTTTTTATTTTTTGTTTGGTTGCCACTGATTATGAAGGACCAAGCCACTCCACCCAACAATATTCTCTGCCTTAGGCATTTCCTCTGACAATGATAATTTCCCACTATTGTCAAATGGACCTAGCACACAGTGGAGTGCCATCTAATCAACAAGAGTGCTTTTCTATTTTAAGAAAGGAATGAGGAAGTATTTTCTCCTTCCTAAATTGTCTTTGCATCAAATATGCTTCATTGACAGCAACCAGAAAGTTAATTTTTGGGAAAAAAAACATTCTAAAATCCTCTAATGATCCATATTAGTGGCTTTTTCAGTAATAAACTTGAAATCCAATTGTTCTTGTTTTTCTTTACAAAACTTTGCATGCTAAATATTGATTTCTGTTGAAATGCTGATGCTGCACTTCATCTGTAAACCTACCCATCTGTGACAGGATGGAGAATACAGTTCCTTTTACCCCCTGCCCCCAGTCAACAATATGCCATGATCCTTCATTACCTTTCATCACACAGGTCATAAATACTGCACCATCATCAAAAGCCAGCCTTTTTTGACAACCTACTAGATTATGGTGCAATGCAAAGTAATTTAAATTCAAAGGCTAGGATGTGTGATTTGAGTAATTTTAATGTGCCGAAACTGTTCTTGCCAGAGGTGCTGGTTCCAGCATCGCAGAAACAGCCAAACTCCTGGGATTTTCGTGCACTGCAATATTTAGAGTAAACAGAGGATGATGAAATAAACAAAAACACCCAGTCAGTGGCGATTTCGAGGGTGAAAACACCTTGTTAATGAGGGAGGACAGGGGAGAATTGCCAGAATCATTAACACTAACAGTAAGGCCACAGGTACAGGAACAAGGAATAGCTCAGACAAGTGCAAGTGGTGCACAAAAATGTATCCCAGAATGCACAGCTCACCTATACTTGAAGCAATTCTGTAGGCAACGGTCCCAACCTGGTACTAGCTTGGTGTAAATAATAAAGTGGCCACAGACTTGATTATTATTATTATTTTTATTATTAATAATCATCATCATCATCATTATTTGTAATTCTGGGATATCCCCGTGGCTACCGACAATAGGACAGGTTTATAAATGTGACAGAAATTTCCTGACTATGTGGCATGCATCTGTTATTGTTATTGTAGTGTAATGTCTGTGCTTGGATGTAATTGTAATCATTGTAGGTTTTTGTGAAATCCATGTGGGATGACACCTGTGCAGGAAGGAATAATGTGGAGGTGTTGTATTTCATGCACCAGATCTGTCACATCACAACAGGGAGGAACGACCCAGGATGCAGGCTTTCAGGCAAAACCCTTCAAGGCGCATTTACTTGCAGGCAGGAGACAAAAGGGAAACCAAACTAAATGACGGGCAGTGTGCACAATGACCGGACAGGGATCACGAGACTGAGACACACATATATAGGGAACTAATCAAGGAGCAAACACTAGGCAGCGGTGATCAGTGAACAAGTGGGCAGGAACACGAGGCAAGGCTAACAAGGCTCAGGTGTGACTGATTAGGAGTCACGCCAGAGGGAAAGGCAGGGAATAGAAATGCAGGGCGGGGCTGGTCGTGACAAGATCTGTCGATTTGCGCATTTTATCCATTTGCATCTTTTGCAGATTTCATGTGTCTGGTATGGTGACGTCTTTGGTGACACCTTGTTCAAATAACTTTTTAATGTAAACATTTTAACTGTACTGTAATCATTACCCCAAAAACAATAAAGTGTCAAGAAAGTCAAAATGAAAAGATTGCATAGATGTATGATACTGTACATGCAACATCTTGAATTCACGCCGATACCCTCCAGTTTCTGTAACAGAGAAAAATCCATGACCATTAAAATGAGCTAAACTCTCATAGATACGATCAGTACCAAAACTAGTTAAAATGATCACTTATTGTACTCTGACACTATAGATTTAATATGGACAACAAAAAAAATATATATTTATTCATACATTTATTTAATGTCACGTCCCTCCTGTTGGATCCACCTGTAGGCCACGCCCCCTTGTCTCCCTCGTGTGGAATGCCGGTGTTTCCCAGCTGTTTCCAGTCCGGTTCAAGTCTTTTTCCCCAGTCTTGTCATTGAAGTCTCGTTGACGCTGCGTGTTGCCCGATCCCGATCCAGCACTCAATAAAGCTCCTGACTGGGATATTTCCCTAACCCTGCGTTCGCCTTTTCCCTAGCCCGTGCCTTACATGACATTTAACAACTTTTATTGCTGTCTGGTTACAAAGGGAAAGTGATTTTCTGATGCTCCAAGACTCAGATGTTGTCACTGTGATGCACTGTGTGTGTTGTAGGGCTGGGGACATCATTGAAAAGGACATGGTTAGGTTATTACCCTTGGCTTCACAACTCAAATTAACATATTCTGTGAATGCTGGATGCTAAATGCCCATATTTATTCATTGTTCATTCTCACTCTCAGGCTACTCTTTTTAATGGCGGATGAATTGATAACAATATGATTTGAGTATACAACTGCCGATTTCTTGGTACAGATGTTGGGAGGCTGTTTTAGGAACCTGTAGCTAATCAGTCTCCTGAATTAAATGGACCCTCCTGGATGACATTGGATGACTAGATGATGATTAGAGTGGTAATGTGGTAATCTAACCACACCAGTACTGTTGCACATTGCTTTAAAATGATATTTTGTGAGTCTTGTTTACTTATAAGCTCCCTGCTTGTAAATGGGCTCATGAGTAAATATTTCTGTTCAAACATTGATGGTAAGCTGACTGAATGAATAGATATTTTCAAATGGAAAGGTAGTTTTTAAAAAAAACAGAAGAGGAAAAGAGTTCCTCATCAGTATGTCTGCACACAGTGATCACTGCCAAGATTGATCTTGGACTATAAATCCCAAGGAACTGATAAATACACACATAAATTAACACGCAAATGTCGCATGCTATGCTAATATGCACAGATGAAACGGATAAGCTTGGTGTTTCTTATGCATGTATGCTGACAAGGTTCTATTGTGATTTGTGTACTTGCTCGCTTGGTGTGTGTGAAATGATTCCCCACGCCATGTCTGTTCATTTAATTCTTTGATTATGTTTCAATTCAATTATACTTCAACTTACGGGAGTGTTACACCATGTAGGCTGCAAAGTGGGGACCGTCCGTTCATTCTATGGGGGAAACCCCAATGCCTACCCAGCCCTAACCTTAACCATAAGCAGTCACAGATTTTCATAAAATTTAGGTCATCCAAAGGGGACCTGAAGAAATTGTCCCCGAAATAAGGAAGATTCCGGTTTTACCACATTATAGAGACATTTTAGTCAGCAAATGTGTTCCATGCATACCCCCCCACCACACACACACACACACACAAACACACGCGCGCGCGCGCTTCTTCACTGCGATTCCCCCAGACACTTCACAGACAAAACTGGCTGTCGGCTGATCTCCTGGTCTCCATCAGAACAAGGATATATTTTGTCCCCAGCGGGTCCTCTGTGGCAAGCTGTAGTGATGGGTAGTCGAGAACATCCCGGGAAAACGTGTCGTCCGCAAGAAATCAGAAAATGCATGCTCCGCACACTCGAAAATAAGTTTAGTTGTAGTTTGACGCAAATCGGGGAAATATAAGCGCCGCATGCTGAGGGGAATCATATTTACAGGGTGGTAACTGAGTGTTTGTGACCATCGGATTTTACTTGGTTTTGTCCTGCCGACGGGACAGCGCTGGGACTACCTTACCGCTATTATGGGGGAGTACCTTCTTCATCCAGAGGAAATAATTTAACAAGAAAAGAAACAAACAAAACAAATGAGACCGAGATCCATCCGTGCCGCCAGTGTTGCAAACATCTGGAGTCTGATGACCATCCGCACTTATTCTTTGTTTTTTCTTTAATCGGGTTACCTTATGTATGAGATGGAAAAACGGGGAATCAACGGTGTGATTTACTATCTCATGCTAAATGCGCCACTCTTGTTATTAGTAAGCGGTAAGTATACAGGACCTTCCTCTGTCCATTCTACAAACATTAACATTTCTTAAATACTTAATTTTGATGCCATAAATAGGTATTTGTTGATTATATGTTAATATCAAGATTTGTTTTGTTCAATTATACAACGCAAACAATATAGGTTCCTCAGTTTGGCGACAGTTTGAAGCCTATATATAACAAAATCCATTAATGAAATGGATGTTTGATGCTGCAATACATCTGGCACACGCATAAAAATGACTGAAGCGTGACATTTCTGACCATAATATCCATGCACACTAAATGTATCAAAATAACTGTAGAATAGAACATGTGTAAAACTTAAAAGCAAAAAACCTCTTGGCTACCATAGCTGCGTCGCCTAGCTGTGTCAGTACATGTTGTAATTCATATAGGATGACAAAATATGACAACCTCACCGAGACGGGGACACATTTTATCTAACGTTAATATGTATTACACAAACAGCTTTTCATCTGCGCAAAAATAAACTAACAAAAAGCGCAGAGAAATCGCAGCGTGTCGGTGGCCGGTACATCATCTCCGTTTAATTTCCTTCACTGAATAGCGACGTTTACCGAAATCCCGAGGGACGTAAATGTCGGCGAAGGGGAAGACATTGAAATGCCTTGTGCTTTTCGGACCACGGGATCCACGCCGTTTTCACTGGAGATCCAGTGGTGGTATCTTAAGGAATCGGCACCCAGAAAACTTGCACACGAAGTACAGATGGGCGTCCCGGCGAGCCGAGCCAAGGTATGTCTACAGTTGGAGGAACATGCTTATGCAACCTGGAAATCAACCTTGTAATGATTTCTAGTAAAGTTACACAATATAAAACGCAAACAAGTCCATTTTGTACTTTATGCCTGTGTTTGCAGTTGTGTTTTCAGATGATAATTTCACAGCCGCAGAAATGACAGTGCTTTCTTTTATGACATTTTCAAAGGGTACAATACAGTGTTTGTCGCTGAGGTAACGATAGTTCTGTGTTGGCGATTACAACCAATTGCATAATTTCCTTTTACCGCTACTCATGACAGCATAGAAAAAAATCAACAGCTTGGATGTGAAATATGAAAAGTTTTACGGACAAAAATGGAGTCATGTATGCGGTATTTGTCCGATCAAAAAACATTTCAAACTTTCTGTTTCAGATTGGTGCCAAGGATGCTACAAAAATAAGTGTGAGTTTATTATTATTATTATTGTTTAGGTATGTTGGTCTTATTTTTTTGCATTAAAGGGCTGAGTGAACTCTTGAAATATGGAAAAATACCAGGTATACTGTATGTAATATTTTAATAAGTTTAATAATAATAATGATACATCTCCCCTCCTGCTGTGGTTATTTATTATTCATGCTCTGGTTTATTAATTTATTTATGAGTATGAAAATTTAATTTTACATAACTCAGTTTCAAATAGAAAAGACCCTATTTGTTTTATTTTGCTAATTATCATATTGTTATGCAGTTCTCACTTTCAAAGTATAACTGCGTCAGCTTTCTTCAGTTGTCTAGCCAGTGAAATAGGCCCACATATATATATATATATATATATAGATATATATGTGTGTGTATATATATATTATATATATAGAGAGAGAGAAGGGAGCAGAAAGCCCAGAACCAGCATGATTAGAGAAGTGTTCACAGGAACTGTTGCTGTCTTTCTCGTGGCAGACTGTCCGAGTCCAGGGAAACGCCATATCCCACAGACTTCGTCTCTCGAATGTGCGGAAGGTGGACGAGGGGATGTATGAGTGTCGGGTGCTGGGCAACAACGCGGACGAGACTCAGGAACACAGAGCCCAAGCCACATTGCACGTCACTCCGCGTGATGGCATGGTCGCCGAGGAGGCTGTTTCTCACATTCAGAACCGATGGCCTCTGAGAAACAGCAATACTGTGGGCAGTGGGCGGGCCACCTCTGGGCCAGGTCAGGGAAAAGTCTGGGTGCCTCTGCCAGCCGGACATGGTCTGACTCCTACCACCACAATAGTGGCAACCCCAGCAAGAAAATCTTCAGCCTCACCGCAGCCTGCCAATGTGGCCATACTCAGGCAGCGGCACGGGACTGGTGAGTCAAAGATCTATGCTGACACCTAGCGGCGACATCAGAAACTGCTGGTTGTTGTCGTTCGTGAAAGTGTAGGCGAAAGTTTTTTTTTTCAAGAAATTGCAGAACAATATTTGATGAGTAAGAGCCTGATAATAAACAAATTATCCTCATATTTGTTTCTGATAAATACAGATTTTCGATATGCTGAAAAAAAAAGATTCAGTTGTGGGTGACGCCTGCATAGCTGTCAATTATATTGCAAATTTGCTTAGGAGATGGAACCTCATATTGCCAGGTCATGTGAACCTGAAATCTGAATCTGAAAAGAGCAGTTCCACTGTCCAGATGGGACATCACATTTGAGCATGCTTATTGTGTGTTCAGCCTGGTGGAGTGCTCTGTGTCAAATTTTTGTTTTTTTTCCCAAAATGGGTGCATATATTTAGAGGTTGCACAATTGCAAAGGAACCTGTAGGGTTGAGGGTCCAAATCTCATCCTGCACTGTGTGTGTGCAGTTCACAGGAAATACAGTGCTGCAGCCATGGTGCAAACCTGTGTGAGTCTCTGTGACTCTGATCCATTGGTTCATTTATAACATATGGCTGTAGAAATAAGAGGATCCACCATCCGGTTGAAGGTCTCATATTGGAAGGAGGGCATGTGCTCGTGTGTGTGCTGTACTGTTCCATTAATTCACAAAACAGGAGAGAGCAGATTTGTGACAGCATGTGTTTCCCTTGCAAGGCTGACAAAGCCTGCAGGTGGAAGGATATTAATATAGAGTCAGAGGGATTTGTTTGCAAACCTTCAACAGCAACAACCGACAGTCACAGATGACTATCCGAGCGTTTCAGTGATACGGGAGCCTGCTTACCTCCCGCACACCCCACAACTCCAGCCCCCCACCCCCCTCCCCCCCTGCCAAGCGCTCCCACCACGGCTCTGCCTCTCGCAGGGCGCACAGTGAGAACAAGTGACAGAGGCAGTGAATCCGTGAGGAGAATACCGGTGCAGTGCACGCCAGCTCATCCGAGTCAAGCCTTTGTTTGCGGGATGACTCACCAGAGAGCACCATTTACCAGAGTGAGCAGGGGGCGGCAGAGCCACAAAGGAACAGAAAATAATCACGGAGCAGTAATGGCAGGCTGTTTCATTACAATAGCTATGGCTGGCTAATCAGGGAACGCCACGTGCCATACCTGACATATTTAGGACATTGATTGATTTGGCTTTTTTTTCTTTTGGGATTAATGGCCTGTGCATGTTAAATATACATATTTCATTTGTTAGCAGCTGAGTCTCAGAGGTGACTGCTTTTTGCTTATAAACAAACCTGCTGAGTCAGCTGAGTAGTAAAAAAGACCTCTCTTTTTCTGTGCCCTGCTTTGTTTTCCCTCATCATTTAGATGGCAGGACAAAACCTTTTGCCAATAAAAATATTTTGCCTTGGTTAGTCTGGAGCAGCTGGAACACAGCTTTCCGAAACATACTGTTTTATTTGCTCCTTTTCGTGTTGGGATCTCGTCCTCCTGTGAGTTTCATTTCATTTCATGCTTTCTGGACCCTCCTACAGTCAAATTTTTCCACGGCTTCTTATCCCATCACCCAATTGCACTGCAGAATACCAGCTGATATGATTGTCACGCGAGAATATTTATACCTGCACGTATGTACAGCTCGATCCCCATTTGTCACCTAACCACACCGTCAGCTGGAATTCTACAATGTATGATGCAGTTGGTCCTTCAAAGAGGACTTCAAATAATGTATTTCTATTAAACGTGAGCTCCCTGCAGATCAATGCATTATGCAAGTATTTGTTTGATGTAGGGATGGCTGAGAAGTAAGTTGCAGAGGAGGCTGCTCCGAATCAGAATGACACAGTGTATTCTTGTCACTACCATCTCAAAATATTACCTGCATTTGTTTAACGTTTCTGGTTTTTGAGATATTTCACAGAGGAAGCATGTTTCGCTTTATATAAAATATGAAAATATTCATCATACTGTATTTTCAGTTGGTTTTTAATTTCAACCAAATGTTGCCCTCGTTAGCCTGCTTGTGTGACTATTAACCTGCCGCACTGATGTTTAGAAAGTGGCAACTTTTTTTGATATACATTCATTATAGAAATACTAAATTAGTCAAATTAATGGAGTGACTTAAAACGTGAGAGAGAAGCTTTGCATTACCGTTTTGGTCTACACTGCGTGTGCAACACAAACACACCAAGAAAAGCCAGAATATTGTTATAGTGAGAAGGCACATCTCTCAATGCTCTGTAGTTTCCTTTGTTGTCAGAATCTTCACTCTCATCATGTCCTTCAAATGCCAGCTCTTGTCATCCCAAGAATGAAATTACATCAATCAACCACTTCAGAATCCCCCCTTTCCTCACCGTTGCATTGTGTTTGGCTAACTGGATGTCTTCATTGATCAAGCTATCAAACCACACATTTCACAAAAGACTTAATTGCATGATGACAGTTGCATGTTCCTTTTGCACAATTAAAACACAATTAAATTAACACACAATTAAAACATTATTTATAGTATACACACAAGGGTAAAGGAGTGATTTAGATTTTTTGAGGGGGACACAACTTGATATGATGAATTTAAAGGCAAAGGTCTATGTGTATAGGGGGTGGGGGGGTGTTAGTAAAGCCAAATTAAATATTGGGGAGTATCTCTCTACCTTCATAACCAAAATATTTTTTCAAAATATTTCAGTCAAAACGTCATTGTGAATCTGCAGTTTTAGGAAACAATTTGACTTAAAAACATTCCATGTCTGCCCCTTTTGCTGCTACCCCCGCCTTTCCACCCTCTTCCTGCACGGTCTAACTTCGGTATTACGGCATTTACGGATTTGTATATGGGTAACTCATTTGCACCGTTCCAATAGCTCGCACAGAAATTTTTCGTTGTCCAGACAGTTCTTAGATATTTGCATACACGTAGCTTCATTCATAACTCATAACGTCAATTTCCTAGTACTCCACACACCTCTCCTATAGTCTCCTTATTCATGCTTCTACAAAATCTGAGGGGTATGATCTCACATATCTATAATAAAATTCACAGTCTCTATCCAGCAGCTCTTAACAGTATAAAGGCTGAGTGGCAGGAGGACTTGGCCGAGGAAATTGTTGTGGGAATCAGCCCTATGTTGTGCAAATGCTTCATCAAGGTGTGGCCGGCTCAGTGTTAAATAGTTCACCATATCCACTGGACCAAAGTTAGATTAAATAAAATTTACCCCACATCGACCCCCTTAGCACATACATTTTGGTTCTATCCAGCTCTGTATGAATATGGACCAAGGTCTTTGGGTCTTTGTCAGAAGTCTTAGGACTAGTGATCCACCCTCTGTGGTATTCTCTATTCTCTATCAGGTAAAGCTGATATTGTTGCATTTACCACATTTCTGGCAAGGCATCTGACTTTACTCAGGTATAATTCTCCAGTTGCCCCCTTGTTTGGTTTCCTGATAGGAGACATTCTTTCTTTCATAAAATTGGAAAAAAAATTAGATAAACAATGAAGGGCTCAGCTCGCAAATTGGGGATTGGGGCAAAATGGGGATCCCTCTCACACTGTGTAGAGAAATTATGCCTCCCATCTATACCAGCCTAAAATTAGATACATGCAATAGGCAGATGAGAAGGAAATGGCCATTTGTGTCTTTCGGCTGATGTAACATAACATGTATTATTTCTATATAAGCTGCCCTGTGTATACTGTCATATTCCCATTCATCTGTGTATATTTGAAAAAGCAGTAAACTGGGTAAATAGAGCTTGTGGCTCTTTAACTTATACCAGTGCTAACCAATCAGTCAGTGAGAAATTCCCAGTCAATCCCAATACACCCAGTCAGCAAAATCTATAAAGGGACTGCTGTTTGGCAAAATGTATCAGGGGAGGACCTGCCTGTTGCGGCTTGGTAACTCCCTAAATAATTTTACTATTAAATGTAGCTCTCACTGTAAAAAGGCTGGAGGCCACTGACTTAGAGTATACCAACACCTCGACCACAAACCAACAAGCAGTATTGCTGAACAAGTACAAGGGTTAAAAATGTGTCATGATCCATAACTATTAGATCAACTTCTAAACGGAAGGTGATGAGAAACACATTCTATTAGCTTAGTGAAACTCACTGAAATTCCTTTTATAAACCGAAGTATGATGTTGTTGTGCACAGTGCTTTGTCACACGTTTTTTGAAACTTCTTTCGTTTCACGTGTAAATCGTGTTTCGGAAGATACATTGGCATTAAAATGATATTTTATGTAATTTGAATGTTCCGGTTTTTTATTTTCCTTTTCTGCTGAAGCACTGCTCCACAAGTACTGCAGAACATGACTGCCGCCCCCCAGGTCTTACATCATCCCATTGTAGTTTTACATACTACACTGGTTTGTTA
>JAODKN010000021.1:23693614-23716901 GCA_026774425.1 Petrocephalus zakoni
GCGACGATGTGCGATACGACCGTGCAAAACAGCGTCTGGTTTTTACTTCTGTTGCATGAATGACTGAATCTATGCAATCTTGTGAAAATATACTACACGTTTCCCACTAAAAGTAAAATAATAATGTGTTGATTGCTTATCGTTTTTGTTTGCTAAGCGGTTGGAAGCGGCTGAAATGTAGTGAGACGGGGGGGAATGCATACAACCCCCAGAATGCTACGGTGTTTTTCATGTCATAACAGCACTGTGACATCATCAACATCAAAACAGCGCCTGGTTTTTACTTCTGTTGCATGAATGACTGAAGGAGGCATAATTTTAACAGACATGTATGACGGGACTTTAAGCCACGGACACCTAGCATCGGGAAAACTTTGAACCGTCCTCCTACATGACTCCCCCGCGAAGTTATCCGCTAATTGATTCTAATATTAAATTCATCACTGGTCCAAATTTTTTCTTGAAAAACGTGCTTGCCCAATATGAAGGAGGCATAATTTTAATGGACATGTATGAAACTCGGCACACTTTATCAGGCATAGGTCTAGCTTTTCCCTGCCAAATTTCAGATCTCTAGCTCGTACGGCTCAGCCGTGATGCCCCCTCATGTCTGGCATCGCACATTGTTGCAGCGTTACAAGATCACGGAAAACACCATAGCATTCTGGGGGTTGTATGCTTTTCCCCCGTCTCACTACCTTTCAACCGCTTTGCAAACAAAAACGATAAGGAATCAAAACATTATTATTTCACTTTCAGTGGGAAATGTGTAGTATATTCTAACACGATTACATAGATTCAGTCATTCATGCAACAGAAGTAAAAACCAGGCACTGTTTTATACGGTTGCATCGCACATCGTTGCAGCGTTACCTGATCACGAAAAACACCATAGCATTCTGGGTGTTGTATGCTTTTCCCCATCTCACTACCTTTCAAACGCTTTGCAAACAAAAACGATAAGGAATCAACACATTATTATTTCACTTGCATGAATCATGTGCTGCATTTTTTAACCCTCGGGATGGTGGTCTCCCAATGGGCACAAAGCATGCCCCCAAAGCAAACCAAGAGCACCATCTAGTGGGGTCAAAAGATACAGCAAATGGTTCATGAGGCAATATTTTGTCTATCACCACTCCTTAGGGTTCTTAATGACCTTATCTTGACATCTTACATTGGGGCTATCAGTATTCTTCTTCTTTTCGATATAAGCTCTGATTTTGACATCATTTCTCACAGTTCACTTGTGGGCATCTTTCTTCTATTGGCATTAATGGTACTGTACTCTACTGGTCTATAACAGACACCAGGCATTAATAAATACAAATCACACACTGCATCTCTTACAAAACTTAATTCTGATGAAACTGATTTGCTAATTAACCAACCAAATGCCCTGTGATATATCTTTTAACATGAACGCTATTCTGGGTAATACTTCTAAATCTGTCCACAACCTTTGTGTTTGTATATGATTCGAAAGTTATATTTGCCACATTACAGTCACATTAGGTCACTCACAAAGTCTGCCTTTTTTATCTTTGCAATATTGCCATGCTTGCGCCTGTAGGCTCCAGGATAGGCTCCTGATCCACCGTGACCCTGAATAGGATAAGCAGTTACAGAAAAAGGATGAATATTGGCATGCTAAGCAGCACAGATGCTGAAAATCTCATGCATGCCCCAATGTCCTCTAGTCTCGATGGCTGTCATTCTCTATTTGCTGATGTTCCTGCTGTTACAAACTTTAAATTATGATACCTACAAAATTTATTAGCTAACAGTTCTAACAGTAAAATATCTTCACATATCACTCCCTTCCTCTATGAACTTCGCTGGCTGTGTGTTGCTTTCTGTATGCAGTACAGTATTCTGAGGGACTTTTAAGGCCATACATGATCTTTCTCCCCAGTATATTGCAGATATTCTCCTCCCTTATACTTCAGCCCATTCCCTCAAATCTGCAGGTACTGGTCTCCTAGTGGTACCCTACCTGCTTGTCTTCTATGGGTGGCAGGGCCTTCAGTGTTTTACCTCCAAAACATTGGAACTCGCTCCCAGAAAGCCTCAGAGACCTGTCCTCAATCTTTCTTTTTAGGGAGAATTTAAAAACATATTTCTTTACTCAGAGTTCCTAATTGATGCCAGTGAACCATGAACCAAAATGCAACTTTGCAGACAAAACCCCTGTTAGGGGCAATTATTCAGCAGGTTGGGACAAGGAACAGGCCCGTGAACATTAACATTAACAGATTTGACGACTGCAGTACTAAGAAGCATTTAAATACAAAGGAGACAAGTAGTAAACAGGAGGCAGTTGAATGTAATCAAAATGAGGGGCAGGAACCAGAGGTAAGGCGAACCAACACTGGGCGTGGCTTGTTACGGCCAGGCCAGGGAAGAAACAGAAGGGACTAGGTATACACGCTAGGCTCGATGGGTAATACTGTACGTGACAGCATTATTCCTGCTTGCAACTAGATTTGTTTATTTTATTTTTAAGTGGTGTCCATGTCAGATTTGATTATTTGCTTGTTTGTTTGTTGTGTGCGTAACCATAATTTCAGCTAGTTCAGCTAGATCTAGTTTAATTTTCTAGGCTTTGTTTTAAAATACATCATTGTTCAGGATAGAGAGGGAAGGTACAGAGTTGGTCTCAAAATTTTAGAGCATGTTTAAAGAAACATGCTTTAAACATTACAGCAGCCAACCCAAATCATGTCAACAAGGACAAGCATTTTAGGGAACTTTATTTTCTGAATATAGTTTTATTAATCCCTTTTAACAAAGGTTCTCTTAGGTACATTCTTTCTTTATGATCTTGGCATTAAAATGAGGTGTCAAACTCCATTATGCATGTTATCACTGGCTGATAATGTTCCTGACAGTGATCCTTGGCCCTCTTTAGAACAAACTACAGCTTTTTGCAGGACTTATTCATGTGACCCAGTTGCATTCATAGTGTTATTCATACATTCAAATGGATTCAGAGACTGAGCAGCAATTACCAGCCATCTACTTTAATGTAATCATGACCGTGCCAAAGTGCTCAGCATATCCAGGCAAAGGTGTGGAACGAGAAATAGAAAGGGAAAATTAAAGGTTAGTGAATGTTGATCCAGTTTTCAGAATCTTTTTCCATGTATATGATTTTCTTCTACACCTACATAATTGTAAGGCGATATTCAATTTGTGTACATTTTTATAATGGTAAATTCATATCTAATTAGAATATATGTTGTGTACTGATGTAATTTTTTCCTGTGTTATAGGGTGAAATTAAGTAATTCTGTATTTACATATGGCGACAATTTAAGCACACAGGGAAAAAATGTTCCTGTGCAGGTTTCATCCTGCTCATTATTAGACAGACAAACAGACAGTTGTATATGCATACTACACCATGCATACCACTTTTACCCCTGTACCACACCATGTGTGCCCCTGTACAGATATAGATGTGCATTTTTTGTACAATTTGCAAATATTACAACTGTAGGCCTGTTTCTTGCACTTTTCCACTATTTTTTATTTTTTATTGGATGCCAAACTGCATGTTTCCTGAGTACTTGTACTTTGCACAATAACAGTAAAGTTTCATCTAATTTACCGATCAATGAGCAGAACAGAACAGCCAAACTTTTTGTTTTATTTTACATTAGAGTAATACCAGATTGTGCAAATCATTGTGCACAACCAGATTGTGTAAATCAATTGATTATTTCTAGAAGTAAAGCATATTTTTTTAAGGCTGAAGACTACATTGTTTAAATTTAAATAAGACCTTATCTTCTCACCACCCCATTGGGACTTCAGACAAATTAACAAGGTACTTCCTTTCATCAGAGCATCCCAGAAGAAAAAAATGACATTCCGCTCACACATCTGCATGCAGAGCAGGAGCTAAATACAAACAGAAAGCAAAGCATCCCAAGAGACGTCTTCAAATGTGGCATGACAGCTTTAAGTGCCTAGTTGCCCTGGAAGTCTCCCAAGACAACCCCTAACTACCTTGTCTCATCAACATGAAAAGTAACGCACCATTTTTCCTTTCATGCTTTATTGAGTTCCCTGAGTATATAAAAGGGCTTTCAAAACTCAACCCTTCTGTTGTCACTGTGAGTTCACCTCATGAAACTGAATTCTGTTTGCATTAATTTAAAGTCAGCCATTTCCTGCAGTCTGTCAGACTGCAATGGGCTGCTGTGTTGCAGAGATGTAAGTGCTTTTTAGTGTCTTCTGGCTTCAGGACTGTGAAATTCATACTTGTATCTTTTCAGAGAAAACACACCCACTAATAGCTTAGCCACCATTAATTCTCGTATATAATATCTGCAGTAACGCTTTACTTGATGGGGCATAAATACTTAGTAATAACTCACTTACCTCTGAAGTACAAATCATGAACAAATACAGTTGTGTTAATCTTGACTTGTTCCTTAATACAGTGGCACTGAAAGGCAAAACGAAACATCAAATACTAAAACATAACAGGAAATATGAAAACATCAGCCAATACAAAAATCATTTAACATGCCGTCTGTTTTCACTGCAACTCTGCACCACAACTTTTCACGTGATCTCAACATCGCCTAAGTTGTTCTCAGGAAATCACAATATAAATGCTATCTCAGGAAAATAGAAGTTGTAATTGGACACGCAGACAGCATACTGTCAAGTTAACGTTATAAATTACTGTTCTATAATAACTTAGTGTAACGTTGAAAATGAATAATGGCTGCGTCATTCGTTGTGCCAGTTGGAAGTTTGTTTCATATTGTGTTTCATATTTAGAAACCTCTAAAATCACAATCACTTTATTTACATGCATTATAAAACTCAGTGAAACAGTAACATGTTTGTGCCACAGTTACAGAGGAAGGAACAGGTGAGGGCTTGAGGTATGAAAACAGGCAGCACAATTTATTCCTGATGAATTAATGTGATCAGTATGTAAGTTTAGTGATTAATTAATACATAAGTTATAGCATAATACTATATTTTTGTGCCCCATCAAGTTAAATGTTTCCATTCTGGCCTTATTAATTAATTAAATTAATTGAATTGAATTGAATTGAATTGAATTGAATTGAATTGAATTTAATTGAATTGAATTGAATTGAATTGAATTGAAGCTAATTAATGATTAGCTTCAGAGCAAGATGATGATTCATATGAATATTTTTTTCTGACGTCAAAATATTCTATCAGCTTGTTTATTTGAAAAATAGGGTCTCTGGTGTTTGATCAATAGATGTGCTGTTATGAAGTGGTTTTGGGGGCCCCAATGAACCAGGGGTTTTCTCGAGAAAAATGTTCTTTCCTTAGCTGATCTCCTCCGGCACGCATTTCTGTGGGTGGCAGGACTGTACAAGACTACTGGGAGTCCCTTACACCATGTGTCGCACCGGAGTCCCAGCGGATAAACTAGCTACAGTGAACAGATGGAAAGAGCACCAAGGAGCATCCTTTTTCTTGTTGTGTTTCATATTTGCATATGGAAAGCCTCCGGCATCAATGACAAATTGCCTCTGTCTTGAGGGTCTTGAGATACCTTACTCAGCCTTATTTGAAAAATGCCGTCCGCCCAAGAGAAAAAGAACTGAGCAGAAGGCCCATACCTTACCCATTCTTTTTCCTGTTAGTTTAATTTCTTTTTCTTTTCAAAGTATGATCCCTGTTAAAGTTCAACCAATCCTAATTTTATTAGTTTGCTTTCCAGCCCTCTTGTGAAAAGTCTGGAAAATGACAACACGTGCCATGTATGAACAAATAACAGACAAGAAGAACTCAGGTCACACGCTAAAGCTTATCAACACGGACAGAGGGACACTTGTGTCGCTCTGCAGGGTGGGTCCTGGTGCCTGTGGTCGGAAGTTCACCGTTTCGAATCCTGTGGCTGCCTGAGTGATTTCACTGTCATGTCCTTTAGTAAGGCCCTTAATCCCAATTGCGCCAGGGACTGGCTGATGCTGAATTGTACATCACGTTGGATAAAAGTGTCTTCTAAATATATAAATGTAATAGAATAGCCATCTAAAAAATTGGCAAGGCACTGAATGAGCATCTATGTGATCCAGTCTTAACGTAAGTGTCAGGAGCTTTAAAAAGGTGCAATTTATGACAGGGATGCAATTTGAAATCCATCTGTATCTAAGGCCAATAGAGATAGACATAAGATTGAGAAGAGCAAAAAATCTGGATCCCTGAACAATGGAGAACGTGACAGAGTCTGATGAGGCCTTCACTCTTTTTCCTACATCGGGAGGGGCTAACGTCTAGTGAAACCCAAAGAAGGTTTTTAACCCCAAATGTCCACCTTCCAAGAGAAAATTGAAGTGTTGTTGAAGGTAAAGTGTGGCAGGTCCGAGCAACTAGAGGAGATGGGACGAAGACATCTGATTGGTTAAGCTGACATTTGACGCAAGATCTGATTGGTTATCTCACTGAACCAATTATTTTTCATTCTGCTCTGAGGACGTTTGTGTAAGTAAAACTCCTGTGAGACAAAAGGTGGCCGTACTCCGTATTAGATCCTTTGTATTAATAAGTACTCATGTTATGTTTACATTAATTTGTTATGCTTTATTTCTGTTTGCTCATGAAGCATAATTTTAAAATAAGGCATATTCACAAAACCATACATAATTAACTAAATCTGTTTAAGTCTAAAGATATTTCAGTGTATTCAGGAAACTGAGTGTTGTAATTCTGCATAACCATTAAATGCTCCTCGAGCTCTTTACATGCTAGTAACAGTTTTAAACTAACAACATGTATTATACAGTGGCTGTTTTACATGATACTAGAGCAATTTACATTTCAGTGGGACTTTGATATATAAGGTATTCGCTTATATTTTATGTTTGTTTTGAGTGTTTGAGACTTAAATGTTCCTTTTAGCTACAATTTTTTTCTTTAGTACAGAAAGCTAGTGGCTCTGTGCCAGAGCTCCGCAACATCAGCATGCGGCTGTTTTATCAGATCAACAGCTGAACAAGAACAGAGCATTTCCATCAAACAAGGACCCAAAGGCTATGCAGAGTACAGGGCTGAAGTCAGCAGTGAAGTGTTTCAGTGCTGTTTTTTAACTATTTTTTCTGTAGTGCAGAAATTTAATATTCTAACAAATTTTGCCTCTGCAACTTAATGCAACTAGCATTATTGTTCGAGTTCAGTGATATTTGGTATAATCCAAACAAATAACTTACATTTGCTTATGCATTTTCTTGCATATAGCATTTATAATTTGTTTCCTTGATATGATCCTTAATATATGGGACAGACTGAAGTAACTGTCAGACAACAGTAGTTCACAGTAGAGGTACTGGAGGAATTGGAGTTTGAAAATCATGTATTTCAGTTGGTGGAGTTGACCTGCAATCATACAATTTCAGGCCCACAATTCCAATCAAATGACTGGATTTTTATCGTTCTAGTCGCACAGTCCTTACTCATCCATCCACGTCCAATTTTCAGTAGTATAAAAATATTTTTATAAAGCATGTTGTTTCATAGTGTACTAACTGAAAAGTACTGATTTGAAATTAATCACATTTGTGGCCAGCATACTGTAAAAACACCTACATAGAATTCATATACAGACATACTGTGTGTTTAATAATCAATACACTGCATACCTAACATTACAGAAGAAGAAGTGACCTCTAAGGACAATCGAGACCCTCGACGCCCCTCAAAGGTATCATGTGCCGAGGAGCACACACAAAAATACTCAGCTACACTAATGAGGCAAGAAGAGAGAAATAAATTTAACCTTCTTGCATGGTTATCTGGAGGTATAGAGCATCAAGGAACCATAACAAATGTTGCCATTTCAGATCTATTTTCAAAAGCCTCGCCTATGTCTTAGTACAAGTAAATCGAGTAACATAAGCTACGATGCCAGAATTGTTTCTCATTGTGTTTCTCAGGGCACGGTGTGCTATAGATAATAGTGTAATAGGTGCATGATCATTTTGATGTTGTGGGTTTTTGATTAATGAACCACCCAACAGAACTTGTAAGGGAATCTTGAGGGGAAAATAGGTATATTCATAGTACACAGTACACGGCACTGCAATTTGTCAGGCTGAACTGCAAATGTACTGCATTGGTTATTTAATACATGGGGCAGATGATTACATTAACCATTAATGATTCAGAGTTCCACAGTGGCTGTGAAAGTTTGCAAGGGGACTTGAGTATGATTGTTAAAGATTACATTATGAGAAAGATAAAAATTGTTTGCCTATAATGAGTCTTCGTTATCCTCTGAATTTCATGTATTATAATTATCTAGAAGAAAATAGGTCACATTAGGCATATTTTGGCTAAAAAGGAAACCAACAAACAAAATGTGACTTTTTAAATATACGTCCTTTAAAATTAATTTTAATATTGTATTTATTATAATATTATCCTGTGAGAGCTGATTTTACCAAGAGTAAATAAGATGCATAACTCCCAATTAACTGACAAATATACATCTGCAGGATTGCCAAATCTCACACATCTGGCGTAACATGCACACTTTCTGACTCTCATGCAAGAAATCTTACGGTGAATCTTTATTATTCCATTATTAACCTAACTTTAGCTGCATCGAGAACACTGGGGTTTGAGACTATTTACAAGGTAATAAAGCCCTTATAAATGTGTGTGCAGATTTATGGGGTGCCAAAATCTCATGCCAGCCAGCTGACCTAAGTTGGCAACCCTGCATCTGTATAAAATTTATACTAACCAGATATATTTCTATGTATATATTTCATATCTTTGTTTACTATCTACATTGTATGCCTATTATATTATTTTAACTGACACTGAAAAATCAGTTTCTGCTTTTCCCCTTTCCTGCGTACATATTATAGCATAACAATGTACAAATATATTATCCTCGCATAAAAATAGACACTATATTCAAGTACAAGACACACAAAGTACAACATTTTACATTAATTAAGATATAATCTTTGCCCATCCTGCCCAGAATGAAACATAATATATTAGTTGTCTGCAGTACACATTAAAATACTTGTTTTCATCAGAGAGTGTTGGAGAACGCATTAAAGAGATGTAGACCAGGCAGTACGCACAAGCTACCAGAATGCTGTGCAATTACCACATACAAAAAAGAACTTCTAAATGTATCTTAATGGATCTTTTAATGGCTTTTTCAATGGCTATATGTTAAGTAATTCTGTGGTGTCATTTATTTAATTACAGTTTGTAAATCACCAGGGAACTATACACCCGTTACTTGTGTAACCAAGCTTGGTTTTAAATGGATTAACTTTTAATATTTTTAGTGCATACCACTAAATAATTCAGACAATTGGTTGATTAAAACAGCATTCACTTTATTCTTTATATTGTGCTTTATAAATTAACAATTCTTTTAAATGCAGCTTGTCAGAGATTACTCATTATTTTTAAAATTAATTTTCTACTCACTACTCTGAAACAAGAAATAGAATATAGCTTATTTTGTAGTCAGAAGACCTGATATTTATACTGATATGCAAAAGATCAACATGAGAAATTAATTAGAGACCGGAGGGAAAGAATCCTCCAGTCCAAGGTCTGAGATGTCAGAGATTCTGGAGTGTGGAATTACTCATTCTGCAGCTGTGAACCTTGCCGAAAGCTCCACATGGAGATTGATCCGCAGTACCTGAAAATAACTAATATTGTTCTTGCAGTACAAAATGTGTTGTACTTACCATTACATTACATGAAATTGCAATGTTTATGCATACTCCAGGGATTATTAAGAAGAATAATTTGTGGTCACTCTTGTATAGCCAAGGCTGGGTCATCATCACTCAATGAAACTCCCTGGTACAGTGATTTTCAAAAGCATTCGACATGAAATATTCTCCTAGTCATCACTCATTTATACTCTCAGTATTAACAGGCTAAGTTTCTAGAGGTTCCCAAAGCTTTGAATGATAGGAACATTAAGTGTTTTAAGTGTTACTGTTCAGAACATAATTGGTGAGGTACACAGGCCACATCTCTGGAGCACATGTGGTTGCTTTGTGATATGACATGAGATGAACAAAAAAAAATTACATGCAGAAAGGCATTTCAGAACAGAAAATGCATCCAGTCTTAATGTCATTTTTTCCCATTTTTTTTCTTTCCTCTGCAAAAGAATTTAATACAAATTCAAAAAAGGAAATTGGCATCACTTAAAAAGTTTTATTCTGCAATGAAACCCGACTCATCTGGCGGGGACATTAGTGAGCTGGATCGTTTAAAAGTGGCCTGAATCTTTAGAGCTTGAAGTGACTTTGCAGATTTCCCATTTGCATTAAGACTGACACCCCCCTCACCCACATTCTTAACTCATTATTACACTATCGCGATCCATTATTAAACACTTTCTGCACCATGTAACACAATTTATCTCCACAAGCCCCTTCCCCCACTTGATCATTTTATGGACACGTATGGGTAATTTTACCATAACAAATCAAGAAAGTCCTAAATAAAACCATTCCAACACATATTATTCATCATCATATTATTATTATTCATCTTCACAAAAAGGCTGTAACCAAAGTTTGTTATAACCCTTTACAATATATGAGAAAATTCACAGCTTGGAAGTAATTGTGTATTAATCTTTTCAAAGCCTTTTCCTGCAAGCAAATCTGATTCACTTGTGTTCTTATCACAAAAAGGAAATGAAAGTATACATGGTTCGAATTATGGGGGAGCTTGGCTCCCCTGAATAGGACACCCGCTGCCTTGAAAGACTACCCTGTGATGTTTAGGGGAAGCTTTAAAAAATTGTCCACTTTTGTGTTATAGGTTATGTTTTATTTTCTGTACATCAAGGTTCCTGAAATAAAAAACATAATAGCATTCATTTTCTTTGGTCATTACATTCTATTTTCCAGTATGAACTTCCTGCAGTAGTAATATTAGAGTGTTTTTCGCGATAACCCTTTTATTGAGCGCACTGCCTCAGATTTGTATGTATGTGCGTGCATGCATGCATGTGACTTGGGAAGTCGTGCGACACACCAGAAAATAAGGCTCCACCCTGGCAGTACATAGAAAGCATGAAGACAAAATTTCCCAACCGAATGCGCGGGGAACCCCGGACAGTCCACGTTTTGCTCCCTCCCAGCTCCCAGCCAATCAGGAACACAGAATACCCAGTACAGGCGCAGTGGGAGCTGAAAGGAAGCAAAAACATGGACTGTCCGGAGTTCCCCGAGGACTGGGCTGGGAAACACTGAGGTAAAGTGACTGGGGTGCGGTTTTCCCCGGGCATAGCCTCTCCCAATCTTTACAACTTCCTGAATCTATATTTGTCATGTTGATTCCTGGATGATGATCCAGATAAACATATAACATTTGGTGATCACCCAAGCTACCGTCTGATTTGCAACAGAAAGATTTCATTTAACTTTTTAATTAGCCACAATAGATTAACTGGGTATTTTAAGTTATTACATTGTGTTTTATTGAAATAGGTGTAGGGATGAGACCTAAACTTTAAAGCCAGAACAGCTTAGCATGTAAGAGGATTATTATGCTAAACTAATGACCCAAGCCATCAGCTCAAGGAACCAAAGGCTTCAGCTGCAGGAGATGATGTAATTGCAGTAACAAACTTTGTTACAATATACACAATGAGCTCCACAACACCTGCATTATAAATGCAGGTGCATTAACTGCATGCAAGCCATTCACATGCAGAGGACATATTGACGACAATACAACAAAATCAGTCTGAGACAAGATTTGGGGGGGCGTAACATTTAAATATTAAAGTCTATTTATTTGGGGGGTGGGAGTGTCAGTGAAGCCAAATTAAATACTGAAGGGGGTACACCCCCACCCTAGGTTCCTGTACTCCTGGTCACTATCTTAATTACTATGTTTTTCGGGTCATAATATCTGCAATTGAGCTCTGCTGCACCCTGCAGGCTGTAGTTGGAGTTGCAGGCAAATTCGTGATTCACTTATATGTCCTCATATACTCAGCTTATCAAAGTGGTCAGAGATCTTGGTGTCCTGGTTGATTCAGATGTTTGTTTTAATGCTCATATAAGAAGTATTACTAGTAATGTTCTATCATATACCAAACATACCCAAGCTTCGGAAAATGCTCTCCTTCCACGCTGAAGAAAAACAAATTCAATCATACCCCACCTTTAATTGGTTCCAAGAGCCCCGTTATAAGCCGTTTTTTGACGTGACACAAAAATAATGCTGTAAAATGCCCAAGAAGGACTAATAAATAGACGTTGTCATTGTCATTGACGTAAAATCACCTTTAACTCATTATGAAAGTTTGTTTTCACTTCAATATTAAAAGTCAATGTTCACCCAGTATTCAGAAAAACAAAATAAAAATTACTGCAATAAAATTGAATACACTAAATATTTTGTACTGTGTTTTATCAAAATAAATTCCTTTGAAGCAGGATGTCTATCAGTTGCTAGAGCAGAAAGAACTATAGCAGGCTGTAGACCATTATCTTACAGAGCTTTGCAGTCATGGAATAAACTCGCAGGGGATGTGTGAGATGCAGGCTCACTCTCAATATGCAAGTCTAGACTAAAAACACACTTGTTCAGACTATCTTATAAGCACTCTAGTCCTAGCTCTAGCTAACCGCTTGCTCCTAATTAAGTCTATTGTGTGTAGAGGGTCTGCCTCCTCCCAAGGTTCCTAGGGGGCGTTTCCTAGCCACTGTCCCCTCTGGCTTGCTTACTGGGGGATCTGGGCTGGGATTTAAAGCACTTTGAGACATTATAACGCGCTAAGCAAATTGAATTGAATTGAATTCAATTCAATTACAAAAAGTAACCAATATGCAAAAATTAACCAAATCACCGAATACAACTTTACATGTCATGATGCCTGGCCACAAGCCACTTTGTTGGACGCCATCATACATTTTTCAGAATAATCCCATCTTCAGTGTTCATTAATAGACAAATACCTTCAATTCTGTTAAAGCAATTTTAGTATTGGTGAAGTGTTTATTCATTCCTGAGTAGTGCTGAAACCACTTTAGGCCTCCTTAATATGTCTTGTTTTACACCTGTGAAATTCAACGACAGCCGCCTTGGGTTCTTGAAGGTGTATACCGGCTACTTTCAGAAAACAACATGGAGGATCGAAAGGGAAACTGAGTTCACAGCCGCCATGCATTTTCCATGTAGGGGCAGACCTAAGGGGTAGTAAATATATGGCTGCCCCTGTCGGACCCCACATCAAAATAATAAAAACAAAATATGGATTGTTTTCTAAGCGGAATCACAAAAGAGACGGTGCGGTGTGGCCACCCCCACAGATACAACTGGCCCCTGATGGCCACTACAATCAAAATTTTCAGCAGACATCAGTGATTTTTTCAAATTCCATGCAGGATTGCAATGGGCCTCGAGCTTGTCCCAGGAATAACAGTACGTTTTGTAGAAAATAGTGAAAACTATTTTCAGGATAGAAGAAAATAATTTACAAAAAATTACCAAAATCTGTTTTTAAAACATTGAATGGTTAAAAACCTTGGCTGGCACCATTGTTCTTTAAACAGAACACTGATAAAGCCTGTTTATCTTAAACATCTCAACTGAGATTGCAATTCAACTTGTTGTCCGAAGCAAGGGAGTAGGAGAGTTTGATACTGGGGCACTACTTAATAATTTAAATGTAAAAGTCTATATATTTGGTGGGGAGGTGAATGAAGCCTAGTTAATTAAATACTGAGGGGTACATGTCTTCCATCCCCACCAGGTTCTTACGCCCTGGTACCAAGATGCTGTTGTATCTTTCTTTTTGGTATTGGTAGAAAACTGTTCAGTTGTGGAAATAATGTTTTCTAGAGTTCCAATCGCAATGTGTATTTGTCTGCATAGGAAAGGTCTCTTCACATGTGATCATATTGGGATTTTTTGGTGTTTTTTTGCATTTACACCTGCCCTTTGGATCTGTAAAGACAACTCGCAATTCCTGGTTTGGAACTCATTTCGGGGCTTGGGGAGAAACAGGACCCCCACATTTTCAGCTTGTAAGCCAGGACCTCCATTTACCCGCTCATCCACACTCTTGGGTATGCCACACTGTACTCATTGGGCCTTTCCATACAGCAGTCCACTGATCCTGTAAAAAGTGAAATCCCCACATATGAATATGCAATACGAACAGCCTGCTCTGCCAAAGATCAAATCACATGGCTGCAACTTACAGCATGTGAACAAGCAATTCACTTGCTCTTTGACTAACCTAAAGGCAAAGATGCCCGATCCGAGTGATTTTAAACATGGTGTTATTGCTGATGATATATATAGTGCTTGCAGGATCTCAGAAAGAACCACCATTCTATGATTTCCGTGCAGTACAGTTTAGTGTTTACAGACAATAATGGGCAATTTTTCCAGTCAACTGCATTTCTGTGGCCAAAAACACCTTGCTAATGGGAAGGGTCAGAGGAGAATAGGCAGTCTTGTTAAAGCGAACAGGAAGGTCACAGGTAGAATGTTACAGCTCAGTAAAACTGTGCTAGTAGTTATAGAGGCATAAGTCAGTACTACCCAGTACTACGTAGTTGTACCTAATAAACTGTCCACTGTGTGCATGGGTATGTAATGACTATAGATTTTTTCTATATTGTAATGAAACTTTTACTTGAAAGATTCTGATTCTGAGGGCAAAAGAGAACTGTTTCTTTCGGGTAAGGTAGAAAATAAACCCAACTATTCATACCTTTTTCGTTTTAAAATTTTCTACCTGCTGTGGTCCTGCCTCTAAGCATGTGCTTCTCATATATCAGGGTAACAAGCTTTTTAATCCGATCTTGCAGATACTGCCATCTGGTGGCTAACGTCCATATCATTCAGACTTTATGTTAGCGATGTAGAGAGTTAAGTCATTCCACACATTGTCATATTCCTGAATATATATGCTAAAATGTGACAAATGTGGAAAGGCCAATGGCTGCGAGCACACGGTGCAGAGACAGATAATGGTGCTGGTCTTCCTTCACACAAGCAGACAAGCCTAACTCACATGCTTCACCTCAGGTTATAATTTTAAAGCTATCCCGAATTGCCTTCTAGAAGCTGTAAAGTTTACTTTTGGTGTTAAGATAAATCCTTCTCTGAAATCTAAATCAGAACAGAAAAAAATGAGAAATATTGCTATGTCAACATTATAGAGATTTTATCAATACACATATGTTTTAGTCAAAGATAATGACAATGATATAATTTAATGTTAAAAATACAATAATTTTTCTAATAATAATATATTTGCTTGCAATGGTGGGGTTTGGAACATTCAGTCATAACCACTATCAAAGTAAAGGCAGCCATACAAGTTTCTTTCAACAGAAATATGTTAAGTGAAGACAAAGAATTAACTTCCTGCAAGTGTACAGACATCTCAATTTGTCATACATGCTTTTACCCTACCTGAAATGACACATGCAGAATAAGAAAATACAAAGTCAAGGACAGAAAAATATTACAGCCTCCATGAAAGATGCATGAATTAGCCACTGGCCCCAGCAGATTCTTCGAGACACACCCCTAAGGAATGCAAGGACACTATACCAAAACACACACTTATTCCCAAGATTCCCTGAAACATATACTGAAAGCTACCAGCACACAGCAGCAGCTGAGTGAGAATAAAGCCGTGCCCTGGGCTTAAATAAGCTTAAAGGAAACTGTACCCTGAGCTTCATGGGCCAAATTGTTTCTCTCAAAGTAATAAGTTAAAGGATCAGGGAATAAGCCATTTGACCAGTGGACTGGGCAGCCAGATTGCCTGGAACCCCAGAGAACTTCTCAAAATGTCTTTTCACAACAGAAGTTCCTGTTTACTCAGTCTCACCCATACTGACTTTTAGAATACTGACTTCGCTGTTTCTGTCAGTACTTCAATTCTACTTGCAATATCACGTTGTTAGCTGGCTGAGGTAACCGCACTGGGATGGCCACTACAGACGCTCCTCAATTTACATTTGTTCATCGGGGCTATGCTCCGATGAGCAGATCACGAATTGGAAATTGAAAGTTGGATGAATACTGAACGTGCATCACTAGCACACCATTGTAAAATGTCAAACCATCATAAAACGAGGAGCACATGAATATGACATAAATAGAAAAGAACTGGGCTAACTGAACTGCAACAAAAATTTGACTCGGAGAAAACGTCTGACACTCTTTGCTCTTAACATTGAAAAAACAAAAGAAATCACACACAGCTATAGAGAGAAACTAAAACATTTTTTAAAATATGAACACAACTCCGTGAAGCAGGCAGGGGGATTAAGGTCTGCACAGTGTCCTCTACAACAGCAGCCCCTCATAAGTTAAGGCATCGGCTTCGGAGGACTCCTTCCACACACGTAGGTGCTCCAGCGTGTTGTGGAAGTGCTTCTTTATCAACTCTGTCTCGTCACTTGCCTCCAGGTTGGGCAGATCCTCTTGGACCTTCTGAATGAGTTGATTTAGAACCTGAACTGTCACCTAAGGGGAAAACAAGCATATGCACACATGTACTGTGATAAGAGTTAAGCTCATTTTCAAAACTCCATGCTTCAACCGCAAAGTTGCGGGTAAGCTGGTCATCTTTTACCGCAGGGTAAAAGAATGTTTATCTTACTTTTCTTTTTCTTTTTTTAAGCAGAAAGAAGACACTTTGAAACACATGAAAAGTGAGTTTTTAAGATTGCACACTCAGGGACTGAGTGTTACTATAATCTTGAATTCTCTTAAAAATCCAGTTGAAATTATGAAATACACGGACTGGATTAACTACAAATGCCACACAAGTTTTAGAGAACTGTCAGTACATTTTAAATAGATGGGGCATATTTAAAACATCCGTCCATCTACGCGTGAGGCACATTCACAGGAAATAATAGCCTACCGCTTCATTTTGCTTTTCGTGGAAATAGATGTATCTATTTAGGATCTCAATGAAGAGCTGAACTTGCAAAGAGGAATCCATACACTGGTTAGCAATTTTCAGAGCCTTCTTTAAGCACTCCATTACCCTCTTCTCATCATGGATCTGTAAAAAAGCATGCCAAATATATATATATATATATATCCATGGTAACAAAACACACAGAAAAGTGAATGAAATGGAGTGGAAAATATTCTGCGAAAATGATGCATCAAGCTACATAAGTTCATAAAAATAGTGTATGCCATTCAGAATTCATTTTACAATCAAATTGCATATATGAGACGTTGCTGTTTATGAGCTATGAGCAAATTGCATTTAGCAAACAGGAAAGAAATTTACTCACCAAAGAAAAAGCAATATGTACATACATCAGAATTTAAAACTCATGACTCGGACTCAGCCATTTCACACACAGTCCACTAATTAATTTTAAGCTACCCTGTCCTCCACTTTCCATTTTAGAATAAAACATCAAGTTTTGACTCGAGCAATCAGACTAAAATATCATTAAGGTCATTACAGGTGACCTGTTTTAAACGTTTACATATTACAGCCTAATGTAACACAGGAACAGAACTTTGTATCATAAATGATATAGCAGAGATATAGTGTCACAGTGGCCCTGTGGCACCACATAGGGTTGTGGGCTGAGTTCCTGCTCTTGGCTTCATGTTTTTGTGGTGTTTACACATCCTCCAGGGTTCCCTGGATATTTCCCATAGCCCACGCAAATCAGTGCTTCCAGATCACTGTGAGTGTGTGCGAAAGTGTGTATCCTGTGATGGACTGGCATCCCAACAAGGTATGTAATGCCTTGTGCCCTGCAATTTCTGAGATCCAAGGCTCACCCCAAAACTTATTGAATAAGTGGTTATAAAAGATGGATGGATATAACAGAGAATAGAGAGATGCAGTATGCTGGTTTTGTGTACGCGGTTTGTTTGCCCTGATGGTTGTTTTCCCCTGCCATGATCAGCCTGCACCAAATTCAGAGACCGGACCGATGCTCCCCCACTCACCTCCTCTCCGTTTCTGTCGCTGCAGCGGCCTGACCAGAAGAGGTGGGCACAGCTGCTGACAGCCCGGCACTGGTCTGGTTTCTTCAGCAGCTTGGACGCAGCCAGCGCACACTGCGTCCTCAGCGGCTCGTGGTTCTCCTCGCTGAAGCACTTGGATCTCTCGAAGGTGCCGATGATTAGCGTGATAGCCGACAGCTGGGCCTTGGAGTCACTGATCTCATCCTCGTACAGGGAAAAGGCCTTAATGGGGGCGGAGGACACAAACTGACTTTTTCATGCTGACATCTCTGATTAGATGTGTTGTGCCTTCAGCCGGAATTTCCTCCCGGGTGTGCAGTACCTGTGACATGAACTCGTAAGCCACCGTCTCGTGGTTCTCGAAACCGGTCTCGCCAGCTGCCAGGGCTCCCTGCAGAAATAGCCTGAGCGGGAGCTCGGCCAGCTCTGCTTTGATCAGCGCACTGATGGTCTGATGGGCAAAGGAGAAAATCTTCTGACACTTCTTCTCCCACTTCTCATCCTGAAAGCAGACGAGATTTACGACGTCAGAGATCAAAGAGCGGAGCCAGCAATGTCCAACGTCTGCTCCGGGACAAATCATTTATCAGTGCTTATCAGTCTCTCATGCGACCACTCCTATCTTATGACATACAAACAAGGGCCAGCTCGCCAGAGACAGACTAAAGGGTCTTTTTTTCAGCTAAAAGACGAAAGCTGAATATATTGGAGTGATACTTAAAATTATTTACTTAAAAAAGTACTTATTGTACAGCTGAACAGTTTAAGTCACATTTACATTTATTTTATTTAGCAGACGCTTTAGTCCGAAGTGACATGTAAGTGAGGCAAACAGTACAACAAATTATTGTAAAGGTCAAAATGTCATTGTATTTATATACTCCAGAGGCCATGAGGTGCTAAACATCAGACTGCCACACATAAACAAAAATGCATGTAAAGAGCTGTTCAACATTCAGTCGCTTCTGTTAAGCTATAATTTCAGAATAAACACTCTACTAGATCATTTACAACTGTTCCATCTTGGTTTCAAAGATGACTGAGATCATTAAAATGAAAGAAAATGACACAGAGACTAAGTCGTACCACACTGGAATTCTCTTTGTAACGGAAAGCAAGCTGATATGCAGCAAACACTAGAGGTGGTAGCGTGAACTGAATCCTCTGGTTCCCTCCTGCCCCAAAGTGTTTCCTGGCAGTATTTAAAATCTTTAAAAAAAATACACATGAGGAAACAATTAAAATAATGGCTACAACAACAACAACAACAATAATAATCATCATCCTCATAATCACTACCAGTTATTAATGACACAATAAAACATCAATGCAGAGGTATACTATGCAAAGTATCTTTGCAAACACACGTCTTCACATGAATGCTTTAGATTATGTTTCATTTTATGTATAGCATACAAAGTTGAAAAGAGTGCTTGGTAATATTGCTACACATTATATATTTTTCAAACGAAGGTAACAATCCTTCTAGTCAGTCTTGATTTCTTGGCATACCATGTACTGTTGATCTGGATCCTCAGAATGAAGCAGGTGAATGAACCGGCCAACCAGATTCTGTTCATCAGCAAAGTCCTCAGGATCTGGGTCCTCTGAAGGCTGATCAGGTTGGTCCTGGATCAGTGTTGACACCAGCTTTAATATTGCATCTACCTAAACAGAGAGAGAAACACACTTAAATTTCAGGCCAAGTTTATAAGTAGTTCTGCTCAAGCATACTGGCTGTAATTTTTTTATAGATTTGCTATTAGGGTCACATTTTGTCAAACAATACAGAGCAAGTGTATCATTCAATGTAAACATGTCAGTAGCCTAATGTCTGAGATACATTGTCACTCAATAGATTTTTAGTCTGTCGGCTTCACATAAAAATCAACAATGACTTATGACGAACAACACGGCACGACTTTCTTCTGAAGTCGAGCCACCAAGCTTTGTGTTAGTAGTGCCTATCAAAGGAATACCATGTTCCTCACATCCATCCATCATCAATCCACCTTCCAAACACTTATCCTGGTCAGGGTTGCAGGAAGCGGGGTGGAGTCTCAGTATTGTGGACAACAGAGGTACAGCCAGACCACCACAGAGCACATACACGTACACACTGACCAATGAGCTTGTCTTTGGTCTATGAGAATAAACTGGAGGTTACCCTCATGACACCGGAAGAACATGAGACCACCATACACTGAGGAGAGGCGGGATTCAAACTCCCACCATCACTCTGCTACCCACTGAGCCACCGTGACACCCATGTTTCAAACAACACTCATTTAATTGTGATTCATGACCCGCCAGAGGGTGTTAGAAGCACAAGAAAAAATGACCAGGGAGCAAAAACATCAGTCATCAGAAAGATTCCCTCCATCAGAGCTATGCAGGATAACATTTTTGTAATGTTTGAAGGCCAATAAAAGAAAATTGTTGCAAAAGAAAAAGCATGCAATACTGAAATAGACATGGCTCTATGAAATCTCCATAAATAGCTTGTATTTCCTTTCTTATTTTCTATTATTCCATGGAATATATATCCAAACATCAGCAGGGACACTAGATCATCACCAGTGACCCAAGTATCATTATTTCAAAATTATTTTAAACAGTAATGGTTAATAATCCTGGATTTATTTAACTTTTTAAATTAACCAGAATAAACCTGAAGGCTCCTAGATGTTCCTATTGCAAAAGAATACAAGATTTCACCTGTTCCTGGGCTTTGATCACTGTATTATAGTCCAAGGTGTTGCTCAGCAGGTAGGAACTCATGATCTTTCGGGATTCATAGTCGAAGTACTCAAAGAGTGGGTGAAAATGTTGGAGCTGAAGCACAGTCAGGATGTTGTTGTAGATGTCCACAGGGATCTTCAGCAATCTCATCAGCTCCTTGGACACTGCACTGCTGGTGGCCATACTTCAAGACAAAATAAGACCTGTTTCTCGAAAGTCTGGGGTATTGGATTACTTTCGTTTTGCTTTCATCATTTTCTTTGCTGTACTAAGCATAAAAATCCTTTATTTCCTTATGCAAGAAATATAAAAAAACACTGGTTTAGAGGGGAATACCAGAAACAAACTGAACTATTTCACTGGCAGCACTGAACAAGGTTTCTGGTGTACTAGCTTCATATTAAATGAAATTATTTATCTTGAGTGTTGGATTTATCTTTATCTGAAGATACACATGAAAAAGAGCCAAAGTAATATCCAAGATTAGAGTGAACAAGAACAGGTGATGCACTTACTGTTCTAGATTCATTTTGTTGCAAATCTCCAGTGTGGTCTCCAAAACCTTATCCACATAATCTACTCTCTCAGGGTAGCATTTCATGGCCAGGTTGATAAGGGACACCTGCAAGGAAACCACGTCCTCGGAAGGCATGTCCTGGCGAGACTAGGAAGGAAAAGCACAAAGAACAAAGACTGCTATAACTATATCCATCCCTCCTTCCTTCCACCAATCTTCTAGACCCACTTCTCCTTTTCAGGACTGCGGGGGGTCCAGAGATTATCCAGGAGGGCATGGGAGCAAGGCGGCGATAAACCACAGGATAGAGTACCAACCCATCACAGGGCATACCATTCACTCACACATGCACGCCAATGGGCAATTAAGTAACTTCATTTCACATTACTATGTTTTTGGACTGTGGGGGGAAGCCGGAGTAGCCATAGGAAACCCCATGACAACACGGGGAGAACTCCACACACATGGAGCAAGTGCTAACCACTGTACCACTGCCCCATTGCAAACTACATACATGCTGACACTACTTACCTGTATAACTGTAGCCACTTGTTGTGAAAATATGTCAAATAATTTAATATCTGCTGGAATACCAGGACCATCTTCTCTGTGAGCAAATAAGGCCAGCCTGGGGTAGAGTGGAACTCTAGTCAGTATTTAAAGAAAATTACAGATTTCTTTTGAGAGAAAAAAAAACATATTTAAGAAAGTAAAATACCTGTCAATAAGAGCAATAATAATGTTCTTCACGTTCACATGTTGGTGCAGCTCTGCACAAGCACGCAGAAATAAGCTTAATGTCTGAAGGTGGAACTCATCCGGGAACACCTAAAAGTATGAAAAGAGTAGATGCTGATCTGGCACTGGTTCAGGGATATGCATCAAAATATAAGCCCAGGAAGACCTTTTATTGCTAATGATGATACCATTTACAAAGGTGTTTCTCAAATCGGTCCTCAGGGACCCCCAAACAGTCCTGGAGCATAAATGTGGACTGTCTGGTAGTGAGCTGCATGGGAGCAAAAACATGGACCATTTGGGAGTCCTGGAGGACCGGGTAGAGAGAGACTGTTTTACAAAGACAAAAAGAAAGGTTCTTGGTTGTATTTTCAGGGTGAATGCTTACCTGTATGATGCATTCCATCAGATACTCCTGCGCTAGGGAATCCCGGCAGTTTACCACCTGTTCTAGAATTCCAGGCAGCACAACCTGAGCAGTGACAAAATATTATCACGAAATAACATATATCCAGACATGGATAAAGTTCTATGCATTCAATTATCATTCAGTTCACCTTCATAATGCAGTCATGACACATTCATATAACATTCATAAGCAGCATGTAAGTATAGTTTAACATGATAATGACATGATATGATAAACATTATAACCGTATGTTTGTTATTAATGTATATTAAACCTGTTAAGGTATGTTAGGACATTAAGGAGTACTTACATGCTACTTATGAATGTTCTACGAATGCTTAATGAATGCATTATGAGGGTACACAATGTGTAGAAGCAGATTCATTGGAAGGCCTGAAGATGGCAAGGCGACTGTGCTACACACATACCTGGGTGTACTTGTCCACACTGACGCCCTCCAGCTGACTCAGGCGCACCAGGTTGGTTCCCACCAGGATCCGCAGCTCCTGCCTCTCCTTCTCCCGCTTCTCCCGGTCCCGGCTATGGCCCTGGTGCTGCATGCGCACCCACAGCTTGTTCATCTCCGTAAAGTTCAGCAACACAAAGTCTATGGAGTCGTCGATGTCCCCAGTCATCCCCTCTCTGGACAAAGGAACAAAATACAATCTGTTAACAAGCCCTAATTTTATTTTACCTCTCTCCATACATTCTTTTATGTAGTTGTACCCTGCATGTTCTATAACTAATTTACAAACTGACTGTATTCCTATCTTTATGGGAATACTCCATTCATTCCTATGGGCGTAATGAGCATAACCCTGATCCCAACTATGACACCCTTAACCCCTACCCAGCCCTAACCTTAACCATAAGTAACCAAACAAAAT
>JAODKN010000021.1:23717001-23728446 GCA_026774425.1 Petrocephalus zakoni
ACACGTTGACAAATAGGTCCGAAATGGGCAGCAGCAGCGTAAATAGTTTAATCCAGGAAATGTTGTGGGTGCTTCTCAGTAAGACTGCACTGGGCGGCTTACTCTGTAACCTCTCCATCATCAGGGAGAACATTCCGGGTACACTGAAGTAGGTAGTTCCGCAAGAAAAGCCCTCGGAGAGGATGCTGGACCCCACGGCACATTTCTACTAAATCCTTCAGGATGTCTTTGCGGGACTGTGTGAATGATTTCACGTACACCACGCCTACAGTGATTAGCAAATACCTAGGGAAGGAAGTACAAATAAGTGATTAACTCACAAAAATAGCTTAACATTTTAACTAGTTGTAGAAAATGAGTTATTTCCACATTTTGTTATAGTTTTACCTACATAGCATTTAACTGTGGGCACACATTGTACTGATAATGGCAACACAAATTTCTTAATATATCATCATGGAAATGTAGTAATGCTTTGTTCTTTTTGTCAATGTCTGTTTTTTAAGCTGTGCTGAACTATTAACAAAAGAAAGTTTTAATTCAACATGAATATGTTCCTTGATGGAGGTGTTTTTTTAGGACACTCACAGTCTGGGGATGATATTCCCTGCATACTGAACCAGTTCATACAGATCTGCCACTTTTCTTCCCTTGGCAAACTCATCCGTAAGGTGGATCTCCAGGTAATGGAGCTCATCAGAAATGGCCATGTCTGCAACACGTTAAGGTTTTTTTTCCCCCTTTGTGCATTTGAGACCACCCTTGACTGTGACCAGATATAGCACCTTTAAGATAGACGTTTAAAAAAGGTGAAATGAAACCAAAAGCAAAATAATGATCCCTATACCTGCATTATTATGACTAATTTTTCCCCATTCATATTAATGCATACGTTAGATCTTGTCAACCTTGGCTTTTTTATTATAAAATATCTAAAATGGGGTCACAATAAATCTTTTACAACATGTATACCTCTACATTCCTGATCAGTGTCATCAATGACATGTGATGTGGAAACATGGGACAATCTTGCATTTCTATCCAAGGTCAGTTAAAGGATACAGAGTTCATAGTAACTTTTGGGAGAGAGCATGGAAGTCCTCAGCTCTCCCAGAGTGTTGGACGCATGTTTTAGGGCATCCATCAGCTTATTCTTGTCCTACAATAAAAATAATAAAAATAATTGTCTAAGAACAACTGGAACAGTAAGACAGGCAATGATTATACAGTAAGCATGCATGCAGAGTTAAAGGCACGTTGTAAAGGACTTATTCACTCCAATAAAAGGCTCGGGTAGGGCTCCTACCAGGCACCGCTTCATCTGAAAGGACTGGAGCTTTACAGCCTGGACAGCCTCATCCAGGAGCTTCTCCTGATCATCCTGCACGGACGGCTGTGTGGCAGGCTAAAACATCCCATGGGAGCATATAGGAAATGTACTCAGGCCACGTTTGGTTATGTTTCAGAAATAAAAAGAAAAACAGGCGACAGCGCTTAATTTGAGCAAAGGCATAAAGATACAACTGTAACAATATAACTATTATATCCGAATTATGTCTTATGTGTGCATTATTGCAGCTCCGGAAGTGTTTCAAGTAACTTTAATTGTACCGGTGTTGTTCATGCTGGTGTTTTGTTTATATTTCAGTCATAGTGGGACTGTGTTGAAATTAGTCAGCATTACTATATTATTCTTAGAATGTGAACTTAATGCAGGTGTGCCCCCCCTCCGCCCGCCCCTTTTCCAAAGCATGTGCAGGTTTTTGAGGTGTATAACCGAACTACACCAAGACAATTAAAAGCCTACTTAATGCATTAAGCCGCCGAATGAAATCTGCATGTTTCGCACTAGAGAAGCAGACGCACGGACACCTATACAGCGATGTCCTTATCGTGCGTGGCGCCGGCAGCGGCACCAGCACCGGCAGCGAGCGGAGCCTCCACATCGCGCTCGGAAATCAGCAGTAGCATTAGCAGGTAGCATCGGCAACGTCTCCAGGCGGCGATTTGCAGCTTTATTACGGCCTCGGAGCTGCGCGCCCGCTCGGGGAGCCGGAGGGGGAAGAAGCGGGGGTAACATCGCGTGTTACGGACGCTGCGAGCGCTTCCCGGGAACGGCGCCGAGCGGCGGCTCCGGGAGGCCCGCCTGCCCGCACGGCACACGGCGTGTCCTCCCCGGCGTCCTACAGCCGCTGTGCCGGGCACGGCTCGGGCCCTCCCGACAGAGAAGCGCTCGATCGCTACATTTTGAGGCGCGATAGCCGTTACTTACCATGTTTATTAAATATATTTCGCCGAAAGGCCGGCCTTCCCCTTTAAACGCGTCACGTGACCCGTGTCGGCAGCGCTCGCCCTGCGTGACGTAGGCGGTGACGAAACGCCGCGCCCGCGGCCGCCGTCCTGTCCGTACCCGTCCTTCTCGCCTCTTAAAAGTATACTGTCATAGTGGCCGGGTCCCCCAGGAGACCAAAGCCGTCCCATCACTTCTGCTGTGGACTTTAAAATATGTAAACCGAATATTCTTTGGAGTCTCGCAGTCACATACATATCTACACGGCCACATTAATCCTGTACTGAACCATTAAACATAAGTATTGCGGTGACATTAATAGTAAATATTTTCAAAATTGTATACAGAAAACTTATTTTCTAAATGGTAAACATAGTACGGGGACATTTATGACTGAAAATTGCTAATAATTGGTGTAATGCGTTCATTTTTGCAAGCGTGTCAGGGCGTCAAATACAATTATACGCATATAAAGTACTTTGGTAAGCTACTGTATGATTTTTTTTTAATTCAGCCTAGACCACAAATGTTGATATATGAGGAAAAATAAAAAATAAAACCCCTTTTCCATTGTGCAAAATTAAAACGTTAAATGAACTTGTGTGGAAAATTATAATTTAGTACTGTATATTATTCACCTCCTGTGTTGCTTTAGCACTGTGTTGGCATGGAATCAATGAAGGGAGGGAAGAAGTCGGGGCCTAGTTTCTTGTCAACCTCATCTTCAGTGTCAGGCTGTCAGTTTCTAACCTTTTCATCTCATGTGCCATGGAGACCAAAATGAAGGCTTTCTGTGACGACACATTCATACTGATATGATACTGTGTACCTACTTTGGTGCGTTTCACCTAGAGAGCTCACAAAACACGCTGCCTAATGAAAGCATACCACCTTTTGTTCCGCACGCATATCTATATGATGGCCCCCACCAGGGATTGTAGGCTGAGTTGTGATTAAGGCAAAGCTGATGCCTTTTTTCCATCTGTGTCTTGTGGACCCAGAGGCATTCAAGTGGTTGCCGTGGGAGAAAGCAGCACTTGGCATATTCAAGAAAAGAGGCTTGTCAGGCACTCTGAGCCATGCGTTGGGATTGATGCCTGTCAGTTTTGGTAATGTAGTTTGCCTTTGTCTTTGGTGAGCAGAAATATCTATACCCATGTACATTAAATGAATATTAAGTGATATTGGTAATTAGCTATGGTCCATTTAATGAAAACAGTTTAAGCAAAGAATAAAATAAGTCAAAGAGTTTGTTTAATATTAGAAACAAAGACAATTACCTGATATAGAAAATCTGTTACGGCTTTCTACCATCTGTCTCAGACCTGAAGCTAGCATATGAAGACCCTTGGTCCAGTATCCCATGTTCCAAAAAGGCCTGAAGCTGTTCTGAAGATGAAACTCTGCTCCTTGATTAATTAATATATTGCATTTTGTCATTTTCTCCATGCCCCCCAGACAAAAGGTATAGGGCATAAACCATAAACAAAATAGCTTAAATTAAAGCCAAAACTTTTTTTTCCTAGCCATTAGCATTATCACTTATTATGCAGTCTGTAATGTTCCAGTAGTAACCTTTGTTATTTTTTTTTCCAAAAAGAGATGTGAACAGACCCAGCATAGCAAGTTTGTCATTCTGTAGAGACCTTGCTTCTGTGCCTTGACGTCTGAATCAGAGTAAATACTGCTGGTGGAGATACGGCTCACTGTCACAGGCCGGTCTCGTAATCCCAGCGGCATTCATCTCTGTCAGGTGGCCTCATCAGTAATCTGGCCAATTCTCCACCATCCAAACTCAAAAAACTCAAACTCAGAGGTGGTTTATGTTTAAAGGTGATAAATTAAGCCATTCACAGGGAGAACAAAAAAAGAGAACTGGAAAACTGTATTTTTATTTTCCTCAATATGTTATTTGTGCTCCCCCTGTCCTTGGTCCCTCTCGGTCTGATGAATTTTGCAGGCAGCACCAGATGATAGCTCTGCACACTTGTGAACCTGACCTAAGTGGCCCCTAAGAAATGATGCATAGGCCTGAGAGGAAGGCAGCTTTTTATCACCTGCACTTCAATTTCTCTTTCCAAAGGATCCAAAGCATGCAGGTTATCAATGCTCCATAATAAGTCATGATAGACATACAAATATTTTCATGTACGATGAACGTAACTACAGTAAGCATTAAGCAGGTGGGGTCTGTTTTAAATGCTTGTAATACCCACAGCAACTATTACACCGTGCATATTGTACCGCTTAACAGGGCAAGGCTCTACAGTACTGTAGTGGCAAACAAAAAAGCTCTTTTAGGTGGAAAACACTGCCATTTTATTATAGCCCTGAAAAGGATTAACAGAGACCCTGAACACGTACTGGAATCAATCATACTGGAGAAACACAGGGAGGTCAGACACCAGACGGTAAGGCTCACACATGGTTGGTAATTGATACAACACAGAAAACACACGTGGATCAGACAGGGTTCATGTAAGACATGGGAAAACACACATGCCAGAATCAGGAACACAGGTATTAGCACTAGTAACAACATAACACTACAAGGGGATATTTACAATGTCCCAGTAGGCTTAGCGCATCGCCACAGCACTATAATATTATGGATCAACCTTTTTAATGACAAAGTATTAAAGAGACATCATTATAAGACTATATCAATAGGATGTAACAGTGCCGGTAAACGCTAGCATAGGACACAAGGATGCCAGTTTAACCATCTGACCTGATATATTTACATACAGTATATTGTTTTGGTAGTATAGAATCATCTTTGAACTCAGTACAAATACCTAACACATATCCTGAAACAGATGTATTAATCAATCTTAATTCTTGCTCAGCACCACAGGACATTATCAGCTACCTCTGTGCTAAGTGGACCTTTCAGATTTGTATGGGGAAAAAAATAGTCCTTGCAGCAGGGAAAGCAGAATCGCAGTGTTTGTTCTGCTGTTTGATAAAGTTGGGAAAAGGTTTCTTCTGATTTGACGGCAGAACAGGGGTCTAGATGACCGTGCCTGGCACCATAATGTGGAGCTTGAAGGTGGCAGGTGGGGGTGGCCAGTCGTCAGGAGAAAAAGCAGCAGCCCTCGTCAGTTTTACTCAAGGATTCTCTTTTACTATAATAATATTTTATCCTTCATAGCTTAAAATTAGGACTATTACGCATTCCAGGAAATGCATATTCCTCAAAATTCTTTAAAAAAATCTGAAACTATAATCTACTAGACTAATGGAAAATATTACACGACAAGACGAACCAAGACAGCTAAATAAAATTTGAATATGCCAAAGTACATGCATATTAAAAGCAATCATTTCCAGTCACTGCATTTAATGATTGTGTGTAATAACCACGGGTCTTGTCAAGGAGCAGCCAGACTTGCTAGAGCTTACCTATTTGATTGGCCCTTCATCAAGAGTTTCATATATTATATATATACACACTAAGTGGATATAAAAGTGTACACACCCCTGTACAATGGCAGGTTTCTGTGCACACATATTCCAGCAGCTTATTGTTTAGTGTACACACTTAGGCAGTTCTTAGACCATATTTTTAAAAGAAGTTTAACAATTGCATTATTTTATTGCCCCCTAGTGGTTCAAAAAATAACTGAAGCGGGGGGGGGGGGTGTTTCAGGCAGGGCACGACAGGGCACAAGGCTGGGGAACCCTCTGGACAATGAGACAGCCCATCTCAGGACACACACAACAGGCAACATGGACACCAATTATTGGCAATTTTCAGTCAGAAATGTCCCCTTACTCTGTTTACATTTCATGTGTATCATTAAAATGTAAAATATATGTATTACTCCATTATTTTCTTTTGATCAGTAATAAAAATGGTCATTGAACTGTTGTTAGCATGTGATTAATAATACTAACAACAACAATCATAATACTGATGAAAATGACGACAAAAAAGATTATGATTGTTTTTGTATGTTTTAGTATATTTATTAGTATAATGAAAGCCTAAGCAAAGAATCAGTGTTGTGTACTCTAAGAGATTATTCTCTAAATCCATGCAACAATACTGGTTAGACTCAAGCTCTTCTGCCTGACAACAGGAAGTCCCCCTAGACCGCAGCAGAGTCTCATTAACTCAGACCTCTAAATATGCCTGTAGCTAATTTCTGTTATGCAGAAGCACAGAAGAGGAATTGTGTCTTAGAACTGTCTTAAAACAGGTGGTGCCCACTGATTATATTCTATTTTCATAAAAACTAAAATACCCAAAAAAACTTTTTATCTAATTCTACATTTTATTAATCTCTTAATTAACATTATGAGATATTGATAAGCCAAACAAGGTGCGCTAGTGGCCAATGGACATATTATATGATGGTTACAAATTCTATGGTGACCTGAGGAGAGATTTTGAAATAGCTAACTCACTTCAACAGTCATAGAATCATAGTGTTACAACAAGGCTACAGACATTGAGCAATAGCTTGCCAAACTGGATTGTCAAGATATCGTGTTGAAGATTGAAGAAATCGGGCAAGTTGAAGAGAGCAACAACAGAGCAGAAGACCCAAGAATCTGTCTGCACCTGAGAAACGCTACTTAACAGTCAGTTCTTTGGGGGACAAAGGACCAAAGGATCGTTTGTAAATCCAATGATGTTCTCACTCAGAATCTGGCAGAGTTGTGCCAGTAAGACTTATAAGTCGTATGCCGTAAGACTGCTTAGCCAGGACATGACACCACTACCTCAGAAATATCATACAGCAGATACATAAACTGCATGGACAATTCACTCATTAAGGCAACTTCAATGCACACTGCACTTTGCACAACTCATGTGTCACCACTTGCCACTTTTTTGTATATGTTGGATTTTGTTAATTTCATTGTTATTTGTCTGCACTCTATATTTATATTTATCTTATCTGCAATTTTTTAAAAAAAACTTTCTTTTTTGCACAGTCTTTGGAATCAGTCAGGGTTGTACCTGTTATAACTATGTACGTGACAAATAAAGAATCTTGAATCTTGAGTTATCTGGTACCAAGTCACTGCCTCAGCTAAGATTTCTAAGAAATATTTTTTTTTTCAACTCATGTGCCCCCACCCCCCCATCCCCCCAAGAACTTTGCACCTCAACATAATTGAAGCTGTGTGGGTCACTTAGACAGCAAAGAAAGCGAAAAGCAGCCAAAGTCAAGAGACGAGCTATGGCAAGTCCTGGAAGAAGCTTAGTGGAATTTACAACCAGAAGACAACCTGAAAACATTAAACAACAGTATACCAAAGTGAAGTGCTCTGTTACTGTCTTCTAAAGAAGGCCAAAAAAGCCTCCAGAAGACTGAGAGCAAAGATTTCAGCCATTTATTTTTTGAGTGCAAAACAAATAATTCCACAAAATTAACAATTTTACACATCTGAATAGTTCCATTGCAATTAAAATAAAAGACACAAAAAACAATTAAATATCCATTTATTCATTTTTGCCTAATAAATTAATATAATAAAACAGTCCACTGTACATAAAACAAACCAGTTAAAATGTAATCTTTCCTTGATTATCTAAGATAATTTGTTTGTTTTTAAATTGTATTTTATTTAAAAAAAAAATGTTTTTATGCACAATGCCTTGTACCAGATAAGTGGTATTGACAATGTATCTGCCCATCAATCCATCCATCCAGCCATCCAAGACTCCTCCTTTGTAGAATTTGCAGGTCACATGCCCACAGGTGTTGTCCCGACTTACTCAAAGTTCACATATTTGTTACACTGCAGGTACACTGCAGTCATTTCTTAGCTCTTTTGACTCATGAGCAGCATATCAGCCCCCATTATAAAATCAATCTCTGACCAAGGATCTTCCTATTGATTTCTGCCAAAGCCACTGAAAACACGAACGCTTTCTCATTGGAGAGACTGGAATAAATATCAACGTCCTTGTCTTGCTTTTCTGTAAGGGAGGGAAATGATATTATGTGACACATACACACGCTTATACATGGCATGGTATTGTCTCAGTCGGGTGAGAGTGCCACAGGCATGCCATACAGTGATTTCCCTGGACTGTGCTGAACATTCCATTTGGCTTTAATTTTACGTTCTTTTGGATAAAACACATGGTAACGACTGAATGGTATGTTACCGTTATGATTCCTCTTATGTTATTTCTTTAGGAAACCTGCCACTGTTCACATTAAGAGACAAAATGCAAACTGTGTGCAAACTGTAAAGAGTGGATTTGGCTTTCAGTAATGATTAACAGCCATTTACCTCTCTCTTCCTCTTGCTTCTTATGCGCAGTGGTTTTGGGCCGTCCCCTTCCTCTCCGGACCTGCTCGCATTGGCTGTTTGAGCGGGACTGCCTTCTATGCTCTTGGTGATTGGATGAGGTGGCACTAATCTTCTCCACTTGTGCTCTTTCTGGCCTCCTCCTTTTAGCATCTAGCCTGTCTGTAAAATTGACATATCACATTTCAAATGAACAGTTTAATCTGGAAGGGAAGAAAACTGTTTTCATATATCAGTCAGTCCAAGACAACTTGAAGCATTTGATTTAGTTAAATGTATCTACATGATTTGTAGACCTTAATGTTCCTTATTCAGAACCACTCATTATTCTTTGAAAACACTGGCAAATATACAATAAAATGTCTAATAATGTTAATGGCTAATATACCAGTTTGCTCAGTTTTTAGTTATTAAAGAATGGCTCTCATTATTTTGGCAGAAACGTAAATGTTTAATACATAACTGGGGAACAATTTCTTTAATTGCTTGTATTTCTTTCAAAGCAAGAAATGAAGAACGTGTTAAAGAAAAATGTCTGTCATCTTTGTTTATTCTATTCAGTTAAAAATAACATTCTAACCAAACAGCTGGAAATAATTCATGCAGTGATATATTTCTCATCTTTACTTGGAAATGAATATTAATATACTCAGTTTCAGTTCTGAATATTTTTTTCAACTATTGCTCAACCACTTATTCTGATGAATTTGTCGATTAAGAAATAGTGACCTTATCATATAACAGTTGTACAAATCCACGAAACAGACTTCTGAGATTAAATGAATGAAGCGAGAGCCAAAACGTGGAATAAAATATGGATTTTAATGTAAGATGTATCAGTTAAGCACGACATTTTAATACCAAACATGCTGAAGTTACGCAGCTGAACAGTCTAAGGGCATTATTTAGGTTTTTTTCAATCGCCACTTCTTACCCAGTGTGGTTGATGATCTCTCAGCCTGCTTAGCATTTAGGAGTTTTCGGCTAATAAACACGTAGCCACAGTGACAAGACTTGCAGGCTACCGGAATCTACGAATGAAAAAAGGCGTTTAGCGATATGTCTCTTTATATTAAGGTAAATATAAAGTTACTGAAAAATGTATCACAGCATTTATTTGAATATTTTATTGTATTACAGGCAGGTATAACAATTCCCGTTCCACCCAGCATTTTTTTATAATGTCGGTAAGACTTTCCCGGAATATAATGCAGTTTCCAATGAAAATAAAACGATAATTGAGTAGGCCTATGAGAACGGATCAAAATATCGGTAAAACTTCGTTTAACTTGAGCAGGATACTTAAAATTGGCATTACGATTAACACAATTCTGTGTTCCCTTTTTTGGTAGCTCATTTTCATAATCCTTTTTAACATAAACCAGCCACACGACGTATCGCAGGGAAGTGATCCGTACTTGTAACATTGTCTTGTAACATTGTCTCGCCCTGGTGTTTTTCTTCGCCGCACTATTCATAAAATACCACAGTAAATACAACATATTTCAAACTATTACTAGACAATGGTTACGTGTTCCGTGTCTGTAATCTCCCATATTAAACATACAATGCCTTCAATAAATCGCTGTTCACGACGAAAACACGAAGAACTATTTAAATACAATAAAACAGAACAAAAATGCAACATACTTGTGCATATATTCTTACCTGTTGATCGCAGTCAGGACATGACTTAGTGGCCATTTTCACTTTCTTTGATTTATTCGTCGACATGCTAAATGTGATTTGTTAGAATATTATTTATTTTAGTCTGATTATCACCCACCAGGTTTCTGACAAATATATATGGAAATCTAAGGCTGAGCAAGCAGGAAGGTAGGCAGGCAGGCGCGCTAACACACACACACACACACACACACACACGCACACACACGCACACACAATACCAGCGTTACTAATGATCATGCGCATTTGAGGCAGTGAGATGTTTGATTTCTTCCCCTTTTCCATACATTAGTAATGAGCATGCGCGGTCTTCAGCAGGGAAAGGGGGCTGAACAGAGATAAAAAGAAAAAAAAACTATTAGGACTTACTGAACTGTTTCATATTTTGATTCGGTACAGACTATGCGCACAGATTACATACTTATAGAATGTATATTTGCAGCACATATATATTATAATGAATTAACCTTTCATTGCATCATGAACATCAACAGTTTTCCTAAGGTGCACGTTTGTCAATGCTTAGTCATTGTACAGTCGTGGCCAAAAGTTTTGAGAATGACACAAATATTGGTTTTCACAAAGTATGCTACGTCAGTGTTTTTGGATCTTTTTGTCAGATGTTTCTATGATGAAATTAAGTATAATTACAAGCATTTCAAACGTTTCAAAGGTATTTATTGACAATTATATCAAGTTTATGCAAAGAATCAATATTTGCAGTGTTGGCCCTTTGTTTTAAGACCTCTGCAATTCACCCTAGCATGGTGTCAATCAACTCCTGGGCCAAATACTAACTGATGGCAACTCTACTATAGTTAGAATTTGGGGGGTTTTGTTTGCCCACTTGCCTCTTGAGGATTGACCACAAGTTCTCAAAGAGATTAAAGTCTGGGGAATTTCCTAGCCATCTACCCAAAATTCCGATGTTTTGTTCCCCAAGCCACTTAGTTATCACGGTGCTCCATCATGCTGGAAAGGCATTGTTCTTCACCAAGCTGCTCCTGGATGCTTGTGAGAAGTTGCTCTCAGAGGATGGTTCGATACCATTCTTTATTTATGGCTGTGTTCTCAGGCAAAATTGTGCACGAGCCCACTGCCTTGGGTGAGAAGCAGCCCCACACATGAATGGCCTCAGGATGCTTAACTGTTGGCATGACACAGGACTGATGGTAGCGCTCACCTTTACTTCT
>JAODKN010000021.1:23731880-23753107 GCA_026774425.1 Petrocephalus zakoni
TCTGACAGAACCTGCAAAGCAAACAGGGTTTTGGGAAGTGATTTCATAAATTATGACCAATTTAAAAAGGCAAATTTAAAAAATTAATAACTCCGTTGACGGAGGTCATCGGGTGCCAAACATACCTGGCTCAATTACTTTACCAGCAGGGTACTTCACAACAATCTGTCTGCCATCTAAGTGTTTCAGCGTGAACTGGAATCCACAAAGTGCTTCAACAAGGCCGATTTTGTGAGTCATGTGCAAGTCATTGGCATCTCTTTTGAATGTCTGGAAGAAACGTTATACGCTTTAAGCTTTAAAGCCACAGTTAAATTAAGAGGGAATAGAAATATTCCACCTCTAATGAGCATCTAAGACATTAAGCAGAAAGGGCATCAAATTCACAAAGATATCTTGTATAAACCAGACTACATTCAACTCAAAGATGACGCTACTCCATTGCTAAAAAAAAAAAAAAATAAAATAAAAAAATAAAAAAAAAAAAAAACTTGTTAAAAGGCTGTGGCTTTCCACATTATATCCAGCCAAATTGGTACACTTCACTTCATATACACTACAGCAAAGTGAGGAAACTTGCAAAGCCGGGTCTCAGGAATCTAGCTTAAAGTGCATGTTTTTGTTGATTACATTTGATAAGTATACTCAGGTTCAGAATTCTCATTAAGGACAATGGCAAAAGATTAAGACTTGCATTTTGAACATCGTCCTGTGTGCTACCAACACATGACTTTCTCAAAGCATCCTTAAGCAGGCTCAGTCTGCTGGTGACATGGAAATTAAACCCTGTACTGGCTCCATTACGCCAATGATTCAAGTTAATGTATTCTATTGGACAAAATAATGGCACAGGTCAATATAACAAACATTTCAGCAGTGCTGCTATAAATTAAATGCTCAGCACAATTGTGCACTGAGCCGCCAACACAGCCTGCACTGTCCTGCGTGACGGTCACTGGTGACATGTTTCGTTTCTAAAATTATGTGAAAGAAATACAGAAACTGTTGGTGCCTTTCCAAGTCTTGGTTTAGAATCCCAATTCAAGCATTAACTTAAATATATCCAGGTCATGAGAACGGGAAGGTTCTGGCTCCTTACATCAAAACAAACGCAAGGCTTAAAGTAACAACCTTACCTCATGCTCCTTCTCCTGCAGGACAAGGACAATATCTCCAGGTTCCACTCCAGGCGCCTGGTCGGCCTCCCCTCCGAAGGTTATTTTCTGACCATGCCTCATGCCTTTATCTACATGAACCTCCAGGATTTTTACCTCTTTCACCACTTTCTTCCCCTCACACTTTTTACAACGGTCTTTTTCATTTATCACTTCACCTTTGGGTATAATGAAACAGGATTCAGTTTAGGAGTTGGAGGCATCACTACCATGACAATAGCAAGACAGCAAAATGTAATCGCACTGAACAAGTCATGATTTACAAGGACTTAAATTTTGTATACAACTTAAAAATTCATTCCCTCTGGAAAGCCTCTAGATTTCAGCAAAAAAAAAAAAAGTCTTACCTTCACCATTACAGTCAGTACAGACAGACTGCATCTGCTGGACCATGCCAGGACCCAGCTGTCTGATCATTATACGCATGCCCCGACCCCTGCATGCTACACATTTCTGAACAGCTCCGGTCTTACCGCCCTGACTGTGAAAGAAAAGAATGATGCACTTTTAAAGAAATGAAACATTATGCATTACAGGAGAACTAAAGACCCAACGTATTCATGTCAAGCTTCCGTAGTACTACAGCTTGAATTTAACAGTGCTTCTGATACAGAATGTAATGCCATATCTTTACATACCCGTTACAAGTATTGCACAGAACATTCTTGCTTAGTTGCAGTTTGGTTGTTTTTCCATTATACAAATCTTCAAGAGAAACCCTGTCCGGGGCACAGCAGATATAAGTTGAGAAAACACCAAAACATAAGCGATCTAAAACACCCAACGAATGAAAAATGGTTATGCAGTATACAACATTTAAACTATGCATTACATACATAAAAACATACATGCATATAACACCACACAGAAATGTAGATACACACATACATTAAATTATTTTATATACACATCACACACACTGGGCTGGGAGATATGGCTGTAAAACAATTTCTCAATATTTGTCACAAATTAGACAGTGGATAAAAAAAGTGTATAGAATTAAACGTTAGGTTATTCAAAAGTCAAACATACAGAGGCAAGTTGCATCCACATGGTGCTGCAAACAAATGTCTACCGTATACAAAAGCATGTATACACATTAGTTCCTGGCACTACCCAATCTGTTTGATCTGCCATTTTAGAGCAAACCATATTGTCCACGTTTTCAAAACATGCATAAAATTGATGTAAAATTACATTATCAAGCAATATCGTATGGAAAAATGTATTGAAAATAAAATGAAACTTCAATATAAAAATCGCCCAGCCCTAATACAAACACACACACACACACACCCACCCCAATAGCATTGGATACAAGGGCCTGGCTGATTGAAAGGTGCACTTCTGCGAACAACCAAAAGGCAACTTGCATATCCAGATATGCCCGAGAGCCTGGTGACCCCCCCACCCCCAAGATTAATTCCAAGTTCTGATTTACATCAGACATTTACAAGAGTCAGGAATACTCTTTAATAGTAAAAAGTCTGAATGAGTAGGTAATGTCTCTGAAGGGGAGGGAGATTCAGAGGCAAGACAACCATAAATTAGATGACAAAATTAAGAAACTGCCTATGGCTCACTTGAGTGGATGGACCATATCCTCCCCCCGACGTCTTCCACCGTTTCGGCTTCTAGCCTGTCCTCCCATGAACCCAAACAGTCCGCCTCCAAAGATATGTGAGAAAATGTCATCCATGCCGGTGCCGCCTCCACCGCCCTCCCGGAGGCCTTGCTCCCCATAGCGGTCATACAGCTCCTTTTTCTCGGGGTTGGTGAGCACTTCATAGGCAAAGCTTATTTCCTTAAACTGAATTCAGAATAACAGTCATTGTCAAAAGCCGGGCGGATTCGCGTTTGGAGGGAAACTTCTCAGGAAAAGAAATGGTCTGACAGCCGTAATACACCTGGATAATCTGCCTCTCAGCATCATTAGATTTTTCGGGGAAAAAAACACCAGGATTAAATCACCGTTTTAACAACCCTTCTATATTTATTAGAATGACCTACTTTTCAGAATCTGCACTGCTACAATAAAAAACCCCCACACAGGATCACCAGTGTAAGCCCCTGAAGTAACAGACCAAACACAGGACACTAATTTAAGCACACTTCTTATCTGAATGAGGAGAGGCTCGATACCAATGTGCCAACAGAATCAGTTTAGTATTTAAGAACATATAAATGGGTACATTTAAGTATTACATCGCCAAGTAATATCGAAGCGTCTTCTACAAACCGGCTTAAGGGAAAGGGTAATAACTATTCATTTTTCAAATTATATGCTGAATAAACCCCGGTTAATACATTTAATCAGGCTAAATAAAAGGTTACACATGCAATACAAGTCAGACGGGCTTTAAACGGCTATTTTAATGAAACACTGGCTGCACATTTGGGGGTAGATGCCGGAGATGTCCGAGACAAAGGCGAGGCCGGCTTACCTTGTCCCCCGCGTTGGGATTCTTATCCGGGTGGTACTCCTTCGCCAGCTTGCGGTACGCCTACGAGCAGAAATATATACGCATTTCAAGGAACATGCCGCGGCTCATGTCACAGATAACACAAGTATTCCTGCGGAGGGAAACATAACAAACCCAATTCACGTAAGTGTACAGAGTGGGCCGTCTATTGCCGCGGGCCGCACACCCGGGCCCTAACCTGCTATAAGGCCACCCCACCTCGGCGGCGGTCCGGCGCCGACACGGCCCAGGGCTGTACGCGGTGACAGCTAACCCGGGTGGTAACCCAGCCAACCAGGGCGGTAACCCAGCCAACCCGGGTCCCCGGTAATACCGCCCGACGGCAGGTTAGGGGCCCGTTAGCGAGCAGGTGTTAGACGGGCTGCCAGCGGCTGCCTAGCAACAAGCAGCGGCCGGCAGTTAGCTAGCAGCTTAACTAACAGTGCTACACTCGGAAACCAGTGATAAAGGGTACGTTACGGAGAAAACTACTACTAGGGACCCAAACCACGAAGCCCCGATAGCCACACAGAGAGCAGGAATAACAAAGGGGAAGTCAGACAAACGCGCCTTTCCCTTAGCTAAACATCCGCAGGCCCCACTAACCAACCCCCCCGACCGCCTAACCAGCTAACCGAAGTGAGCCGGGCCGCGAAAGGCCGCCCGTCGCTACCTTCTTCAGTTCGTTCTCCGAGGCGGACGGGGAGACCCCTAAGATGTCGTAGAGACGGGTGTCCGCCACGTTGGCCATGGTGCAGCTAAGCGGCGGCCTTTCGGCTCGAGAAACGGAGGAGGAGAGAAAGAGGAGCCGGCCGGAACCTTCATGCGCAATGCGTCACCTTTAACCTTTCCGCGTCACGCACACGCCACGCCCCCTCCCCCCACCCTGTGCGCAAAACATTGATTCATTATTCCCCCCAAGATGGCGCATAACACTAATAATAATAATAACGTGGTACTATTGCCGCACACTTTACATTATATCCCCTGGGCAGTGAAGGGGTAGCCTACTGCATTAGGGCAGTACTATTGACAATACTAGATATTTATGATTCAAGTATATTATGGACTACTACTAAGTATGCTATATGACAGTAATATTTTAAACATGGTAATGATATAGTAACTATTATTATTAACTGATGATTATTAGATCTGTAAAAGATAATATATATTTTAGACAGTAAATCCCATTACATGAGCTTGATAATACTAGATTTATTATAAAATAGTAGAAAATTATATGAAAATTTTGGAATGATTCATGTACAAACAATGATGTTATGGGATAATTGCGTTACCAGTGGTCTGGTTTTGTGTTATTGTCTGTTTTGTTAAAAAAAATTGGAGTTGATCAGACAAATAATTTTAATAAGGGAAAATGTTCAAAAGATGAATACATGTATGTGTTTATTGTCCTTAACATGTGATTACAGTTCAGGTAATTATAATATATATTAACCTAATAAAATCGAAGACTTTTGGCTATTTACATTTTTTCATTGTATTCATAGATTTTTATAAAAAATAGTTTTCCTTTATGGGGATTTTATGAAGAATATGGCTTTAAGTATATAGGGCCTGGTTCTCAGTTTTTTATTATATTGTGGGCACACACACACATAGCTGCACACACATATACACATGCAGACACACACTCTCGATCTTCTGACGGGTGCCGACTTACCAGCCAGTTTCACTTTGCCCTAGATGGGGGTCGGGGGGGGGGGGTGTAGAACTGGTACTGCACGCTGGGGTCCAAATGTTTCATACCAGATTGAAAATCTACAATATTTAAATAAAGTTTTGGCATGGGCTACGACATGCCAGCATTTCACAGTGGATCACTGGACAAATGCAAAATATCAGTCTATTCTTTAGGGTCATTCATGCCATCTGGTACAGATCTTTTGTAGAGAAGGATAATGATCCAAAACAAACCTCAAAGTACTAAGAAGAGCAAAAGTCTCCTGACCTCAAACATTCATGGGGGCACCAGAACACTGAGAAAGCTAGGCATGCAGTAATAGCACATGATCTTTGGAAGATCCTCAGATGCATAACATGGATCATCGGGGTTTGTGCAAACTCCTAGAGGTTATGGCAGCTCAAGCCCATGCTGTTATTAAAGCAAAAGGAGACATACCAAAAAGAATTAAAACTTTCATTCAAATTGCTATGGCAATAATATAATTTGTAACAAAGAGTTTCATGTTAATTTTGAAAAAATATGCAAAATCTAAGAATTTTCAGTAGTAATCTCAATCATTTGGACCCCGGTGTTTATATAAAGTGAACAATGAACTTTGATTAGTTGATTAATTAATTTATCATTAGTCACATAAATGAATGCAGAAAACAAAAAAAAAAAATCTTAAATTCCAACAACTGTGGCTTATGTAAGTTGCTCCATACATATCAAATTCTATACCTGATCAGTGTCAAAATTAAATGTTGTGAAGAATAATCTAGTGTAGCAATATAATCTTGTCACACTTGATGAAACTCATTTTATTGAGTTAAATGCCAGGAGAACCACGCATAACCACAACAGACACAGAGTCCAAAAACAAGAAAATCAGAACAAACTTAAAACAAAAGACAAAAACCTCAGAGGATATTAGCTAACTAAATCTTACCCTTGCCACTTATTCTTTTTGGGAGGGTGCAGTCTATCTGAATTTTTTATCCAGCTTTACAGTATGTATAACAAACAAACAAACAAACAAACGTGTGGATGAATTTATACCAGAAAATCGCCAGACAGTATAAGTGTATAGTTATGCAATTTGCACTAATTAATGCTCCAGTTGCATTATAAAGAAACATGGGGTTATTGCTTACTTTGGTGATATCTGTGTGTTTTGTGATGATTTGTAAACATATATATTTAGTTTGTTTTACAACAGTTGTTGAATCGCCAACTTGTGCAACATTCATATCTTTGAACAAAACTTTCAAATATCTAATTTGAATTAACAAAAGCCTAAACACGTTCACAAAAAGTCTAAACACAATGTCATTTAAATAACATGGTTCTCCTCATGTTTGAAATGAGGATTCTGTATGATGCAATATTCAAAAGACAAGCCATCACTAAGCAGAAATAAGCACACGTCATCATTTTAACACAGTCAGTCTAAATTGTTCTTATTTATTCAAATTAATTTGAAGAAGACAATGAGCTAGCAGATCTTGAGTATATAATATAGAAAGTGTAAGTGTTACCCAGGGCTGGGTCTATATCTATAGGCAGTTTCCTTGGGTCAGCAGTGTTTTTGATAGGGTGGCCTTCAAACTTAAGTTTTGCCTAGGGCCCAAAAAAAAGTAGTGAGGTGCAGCAATTCCATATAGGGATGCTGTTCATTGACTTCAGCTCAGCATTTAATACTATAATTCCTCAGAAACTGCCCACTAGATTGAAAGGACTGGGCTTGAACACGTCCCTAGATCCTGGACTTTCTGACAGCCAGGCCTCTGTCAGTCTGCATTGGCAACTACACCTCTAGCACCATTACGCTGAGCAACACTGAGCACAGGAGTGCTGCAGGGCTGTGTTCTCAGCACTCTGCCCTATACAGTACTCACCCACGAAGGCCTCAGTCAGTCCACTCTGGCACCTACATCTCTGGCACCATCACACCGAGCACAGAGATGATTATAGACTTCAGAAAAACAAACACTGTCCATTCACCTCTCACCATTGATGGCGCTGCTATAGAGAGGGTCAAAAGCACCAAGATCCTGGGTGTCCACAGCAAGGCAACCATACTTGTTCCCTTCAATTCAACCCGCATTTGCCAGGAGATCGTGGCAGCATCTGCACATTTTGTGCAGACGAAAGCGAGTGAGACTCCCCTCTCCAATTCACACCACATTCTATAGGAGAACTACAGAAAGTCTGCCATTCAGCTGCATCATTATCTGGTACATGCACTGCAAAGTAAAGTACGGGGCAGGAACCAGAGAGAAGAAATAGTCATATCACACTGAAGGGATGCACAGGGCTTAACAACACCATCCGCAAGATAAGCAAACATTGAACTAGGCTGTGTATGCACTGTAGCCAACTAGAAACAATTTGACGTGTATTACTTGAGTGCAACAAGTCCAGTAAGGAAATAATAGTTTGGGAGGAACTTCTGAGGGAGGATGGACTTTAAGATGCTTTGGGGAATTTGTTGGGGGGACCCTCGCGGAAGGTGTTGGATGGAGAACTCAAGTACTTGAAAGGGACAGGCATAAGACATAGGGTTTTGTTTTTCCTGTCTATCTCTTGACCCACACTCCAGTCCAGTAGGTGTTGATGATGCACCTGACCCCTACAATAAGAAGAAGAAGAAGAAGAAGAAGAATTCTTGTAATCTGCCTGTTTGAGGCTCCAGGGTTGTGTACATTTTTCTCTCAACAATTCTTAAAGAGCTTTTTGAACACAGTTTAGCTGTGTTGAGAGAAATATGCAAAATAGAAGTTTGACTTTTATGCACCTGGAGGCAAACAGGGTCTGAAGCTGAAGCACCTGGAGGCAAACAGGGTGAAGCTGAGGCACCTGGAGGCAAACAGGGTGAAGCTGGGGCACCTAGAGGCAAGCTTCCGGGGCTGGAAGCAGCACAATGGCCCATTTGGGGGCTGGGCACCTGGAGCATGGGCAAAGTGGCCCTCCCTGGGCCTGGATCCAGATACTTGGGCTCATGGTGTATGGTTGATGCAAAGACAGGCCATGGAGGCACGGGAAGAGCGACCGCCTCTTCTGATCCGAGCTTTGGATGCTTGGGAGAAGTAGGTGTGGCCTTACCTATGGCAGACCTTGGGGGATTAGGTGGGGGGAAGGACCTAACTGGGCTGGTGTCTGAGGTGCCGCGGTGGCCTCACCTCAACTGGGCACTGGACAGTGCGATGGCAGCCTCTTCTGGGAAGGACCCTCAAAGATCATGCGAAGCGGAAGCCCCTTCTGGGCTGGGCTCTGGAGGAGCTATGGGGGCCTCACCTGGACCTGGCACTGGAGGCATGGCAGCGACCTCTCCATGGACAGGTGTTGAAGGCATGGCAGCAACGTCTCCAGGGCCAGTCTCTGGAGGCACCAGGTTAGGCGGCATGACAGTTCCTCTTCTTCTTCCTCTGGTGATTGGAAAGGGCAGGAAGGGCAGTGGGGAGCTGTGAGAAGCCTGCTGGCAAATCTGTGGTGAGCTGCTAGAAGTTAGTCAGTGAACCTGCGGCGAGCTGTGAGGCTCTCCATCTCCCCTATACAATGCCAAACATAATTGTGTTTATTTTGTGACCTGCTGGAAAATTCTGTGGAGCAGGAAAAATAAATAAATTGTACAATTTCTAATCGTGGTGCGGTATTTGAAAATGATTGGGGTTTTGCATAAACAACAGGCATGCAGCAGACCTGACACAGCTACTTATAATTAAGTGTCAGACCTCATTCCTGCTGAGCACGGTTTTGTGCACAAGACTTCAAGTCACAACAAAACACTGGATAGCGATAAAGAAACAGGCTGTGCACTGAAACTGAAACTTTTTGGAATATATTATCAATTTTTTTTGTTTTAACAAAAATAAAGTTGCTTGGATTGTAATAGTACTTTGGTAAAATGGTAGACCACCTTAAAAGTGGCATGTTAGATAGTAGTCTACAGTATGTCTAAAAACATAGTTGGGAGAACAGGAGAATTCCTTAAACACAGAGAGCTGGGAGGGACAAAAACATGGGCCATCTGGGGTCTCCAACGACCTCTCTTGGAGCTTGACGGGAGACACAGCAATGAATAAAGAGAAGCAGGTGAGCTAATGTGTTTTTCAAGAAAGTTTATGTGAGGAACTTGAGGAGTAACCTCAAGCTGTAAAACATACCTCCATTTACAGATCATACATGACATAGTGACAGATTAAAACACCTTTTATAATCAGACATAATGCAATAACCAAAATGAAACATATAAATGTATGTGATAACAATAGACAACTGTCCTAGCATAACGGGTTTTTGTCATTTTGAGACCACTTATTGCAAGGAGCATAATGTAAAGCAACCTTGCTTCCTATAAGAGCATCACAAAGACATATTATTAAAATCAGGCAAAGCAATGGGACAGAAGCTAACAACATAGGACAAAAATCCTTTATACACAAAAAGGCCAGTTTAATTATTAATAACCCTAACATCACTGAACTGTATTTAAAAGAATGAGACCGACTGCACAATTTGTCGGAAGAGATTCTCCGTCAATTGAACAGTAAGAAAGGTGAGAATCTGGACTTGTTTCTTCTAAAAGTCCATGGATATGCAGTGTTTATTAATAGTGCCACTTTTGCTGCCGTGCATGTAGATCTCGCAGGGGATCTCCTCCATCACTCTGTCCTCGATGACATTCTCCGCGCAGTCATGAGCCTGTTTGTAGACACAACAGCTCTTCTTATAGGTGCTACTGAGTGTCCTCAGGGTTTGTGACTGGGAGAAGTCGTTATGGTATAACAGCTCCATGGAGCTGAGGTCGGCCTGGACTGGCTTAAGGCTGGAGGCCAGCGAGCCACAGTGGTGCTCATGGATGCATCGTGAGGCTACAGAGTTGCGCCGCAGCTTGTGGTAGCCCTCCAGGTCATCTGATAGGTCGGCCAGGTCTGAGGACATCTCCTTGTCCCGCAAAGAGAAGAGATTGTAATGAGGTGGGTTGAAAACCTCCTGGAAGCCTGCCTTATTCAACGGAGGCTTCCGAGATAATATTTTTTTGCGTGGTTGCTTCACTTGCACCAGGATCGAAATAATAAGCAGAACCAAGACGATGCCAGCTGACACTCCAATGACGGTCCCACGTGCCCGGATGATTTGACTTATAAGGCTGCTGGACTTTTCTAATGAAAGAAAAGTATGTACATGTTAAATAAAATAAACCTATGAGCCAGATATAACGTTACACCTCATTTCAACTACGAAGAACTGATTCTGAACATTTGGCCCGATAACAGCAGTAATAGTTTCTCTCATTAAATACAACAGAGAGCTATCGAGCCCCTCACCTCTGCACTGGTTTTCATCCCATGGGTATACACAGTTCTGAACTCCATTGCAAACCAGCGAGTTATTGATGCACATATTGCTGTGGCAAAAAAAGGTGTCATCTGAACACGGTGCTGGAAGAAACGAACAGAGATCAGATGCGAAGCTGTCAAAGGGTTAAACAAGAAACAGGATAAAATGAATTTTACGCCTGTAAGGATTTTGGATCTTAATACAGTATGTCTTTTTCTCCAAGAAAAGTTTCTAGCAGCCATGTGAAAGAGAAAATAGCCACACTGTAGGACTCTAACTGTGACACAGCCTACGTAACTGTAAGGAACAACATACTGCCAAGTACTTTTCACATAATGACAAGTACAATTAATTCTCTCTGAAATATATGTGAAAATGCACAAAACCCCTATATTATGGAACAGGATGCCAGTTTGTGTACAGGATGCCAAGCTGGTCTTCAAATCTGGAATTATTAGTTTAGTCAAACTTACCCACACGCTAAAACGCAAATCTGTGATTATTGCTGCAGGCATTTTGGTACATACTGCAAAATAAATTTGTATTTGACAGTACAGATGTCAAAAATACCTTATTTGGCAATCCCTTATTTACAGAACCTTCTTATTCGATTGATACCTAAAATTAATATTGACACCTAGATTTAATATTTGGTGGACCACCTTTGGGACAGAGGAACTGCAATCAAGCAATTCATATGGCCATGAATGAGCTTTCTGCATCTTACCATTGACAGATTCGATCAATTCTATTTTGCTAAATTCTCCTGCTCAGATCTCTCTGCGAATAGGACTCAGTGTTGGATACTTTGGAAGTTTTAGTTCTCAGGTTTCATTTTTAGATGCGAAGAACATTGCACAAATGTTTAATTTCAATAGTGTTAGAATCAGTATATGTAAATTCTTACGTTCTACAAATGAAGTGAAAAGCAGGCGGAATCGACTGAGCCGGCTGTTTTGGTCCGCCCACATGCGGACCACGCCCACGCCGTTGTCCAGCATAATGTCATTGGCGATAGTGCTGCAGTACTTGGCCTTTAGGTTTTCAATGGCACTGCTGCCATCATACACTGCCACAAAATTTTTCTTGCACTCGTTTGAGTGTTCCATCTGGTACTCTATAAAACGAAGATAGATCTGCAGAATAGGGGGTGCAAATATTTAGGTGATTAATTTTTATCATTGAAAAAATGCATTTTGCAAAAAAAACAATCACAATGGCAAAATGAAAACAGTACCTTACGATAGATACTTTATTGTGATTGAAATTTTGGCGACAGTCCTTAAAGTAGCAGACAATATATTCGTGAGACAATATAGGGTTCATACAATGAAAGATGTTTTGCCCTGACTGCTCAGACTAGTGGATATAAAACAACAAACATGCTACATTTTAGAGTAGAGGTCAAGCTCTGCCATCTTGTATATTAATGACCAATATCGTCCATTTCAGGAAGCAAAGAATTAGTGAGGTCCCAGCAGCCATCCTTTATAATGAAGCCATGATTAACATCTGAAAGTGACCGAGTGCTTGGCACTGTGTTCTACTTGGAGACTCATAACTTCATATTTCACATTTCCCCTTTCAGTATCTAATAAGGTGAGTATTTAGTTCATCATCTCCATTATATGATTTTCTGATCAAAATGTACTTATGAGCACATGCAAGGAAATACAAATAATCAAATGTTTGCGGCCCTTGCCGATTTTCTGGTTAATCACCCTGAACCGTCTACAATAATGGATTCAACGTGGATTCTAAAATGCATGAAGTTAACCAAAATAAGAAAACAATACAAACAAAAATAAACTATGGTTCTTTATTATATAAAACCTTAACTGTTGAAGGAAATCTACCACCAAGCATCACTGTAATGGCAACGCTAACTCCAAAGGCCTTACTCTCCTGTAAAGCCTAACTCAAACACTGACCCCTAAAGCAGAGGGGGGGTTATTCTTTCATTAGCTTAGCCCCAGGTTAACCCCAAAACACTGAGCTAAATGGTTTATTTCAGGTTTTAACAAAACTATGTCAAATTAAGCCTGGTTTTTCTGTCAAATGAGGCTAAACCAGTGTTACAATTAAATAAAAAAATGTGCTTGAAACAAAAAAAAATACAGGGTCATATTTCATTATACATTTTTATTGTACTTTCAGCTATATGAAATAAGTTATTTGCACTTATCAAGTGAAATACAAAATAACCCGTTCTTCAATCCTGCAATAATATTGTAGTGTACTATACTTTCGTATGTACAGAATTCAGGTTAGGTGAATATTGAATAGTGGGTAAAAAAAACCGAGCAGTGTCACAGAAAGTTAGCTGTGCTGCCTCTCAGGGAACAGTGACGATAGAAATGCTGACACAGGGAATAATGCTGGGCCAGTGGCTGCTATCAATTTTTTAGAAAATCCCCCAAGTAGAAACTGTCATTGCAACAATATATTCTGTTATAATTAAATTGTGTCAGGAGTGCAATGTTTATTACAACACGTACAGATAAGGTATTGCTTATTTTAGGGTGACCTTCAAGCTCACCTTAGATCTGGGAGGGGCACGCACAATCCAGATGCAGTCTACTGCACTGCCAGATTTAATCTTTGCTTCCTCTTCCACCTGGCTGGAGTGGATAACTCCATCAGAGCCCCTAAGTTCAAACTGACAATCTGAGAACAAAGAAATGAAAGAGGAAAGGAAGAGAAGAGCACCGAGAGTGAACAGAAATGAAGGATAAGGCATAAACCCAGTCTGTAAACATTGTATATCTAAGCAACGTCAAGGCAATAGGAGGTACCATCATTATTTTATCTTTGATAGCAGGTTGACCTTGCATCAGCCTATTCCCAATAAAATAATAATAATAATAATAATAACAGTAGTTCAATAACAGTAGTTCAGGCCCAGAAAGTATTTTTACTTTCTGGGCCTGATTCTCTACCTCTAAATAATAATAACAATGTATGTTGATATATATAGAATACTGGTATAAACCCATGAAGCCCTAGGGAGCTTACCAGGAATTGGGCTAAAAATATCCCCGATGTGTAGACGAAAGTCAGGGTCTGAGGCGATACAAAGAAATTACATTACAATGATATTTTGCACTTAAACAAACAAACTACTCAAACAAGTAGTCTCCATCCATGGTCGTAAAGAGCCCTCAAGCTGATTTGTAGCGTCCTATACAGATGATTGTTTAATTAGATTTAACGAAAGATTAAAAGCATTTCGCTTGAGGCACAGACTGGACCAGTACATCGTGTTTCATAATTATGCCTTTTTAATGGCACAACCACATCTGCAAGCCACCAGTATTAGAATAGAACAGAATAGAATAGAATAGAATAGAATAGAATAGAAAATTTTATTGATTTTATTTTTTCCCAATTAGAAATTTGGGTAGTCTTTGCATATCCCATATTGCTCTCCAAGAGACAGACAGGTATTACCAATATTATCAATGCTTTATCATATGTATTATCATATTACCAATGTTATCTCACTATCTTCCTATAATTGTATAACTGAAAAATGTATTAATTAGGAATTTTGAATCAATTCACCAATTACCTGCTATGAAGGCATACTTGACTCGAAAGCCCAGCCCTTCCAGTTCCTCATCGCTACTAAACTTGATCCACATGAAGCGGCCTGTGGATCTGACCATGCCAGGACTGTTGGGTCCACAGAAGCGGTTGATGAGAGGAGAGAAGCCGAAGGGACCGTCCCGTACCTCAATGTAGTCGAAGCGGCACTCAAAGGAAGGCTCAATGTAATAGGTCTCATCAAAGGCCAGCTCAATTCTCTGGCGGGGCAGGGCTGTGGGGGGTCAGTGTTTGGGTCATTTTAACATCAAAGCAATCAAACAAGTGCCAGCCTTTTTACTGTCCAGATAAACACGTTGCATGTTGCTTTTTCATTAAAAATCATTTGAAAATTTTAATTATGCTTAACATTATTATTATTTTTAAACATGTAATTACAAGTCAAACAACCTTAATAGGAACAAGTCATTATAGAATAACAGAACAAGATGACAATAAGTATTACAATGGAGTGCACCAGAAAAAAACAAAGAAAACATCAATATTGTAACATTTCAAATATAAGTGTGTCTGGGGGGAGTTATTGACTAGTGTCAGTGCTTTACTCAAGTGCTTTTAAAACATATGTATATGTTGTTTGCAGTGCATTTACTTCAACGCCTCCAAAGGTCATGCAAGGCTGTAGATTTGGTTTCCACATTGGTAGGGACCAAATAAGCCCCGAAAACGCCTGCTCCCCCTAAACACACGGTATTCCTAGAATACTGGTAGGGATATGGCCCTAATATCCATACGTCCATGGGCGTTATAACGTACATATATGCCCTTGCTTCATCCTTGAATTCATCAAAGATCTTGTTTTGAGATCATTGGCATAATAAAGGATGAATAAAGCTAATTGGCCTTGTTGGGTTATTTTTGTGTAACATTTGAGAAACATTTGAACAATTTGCTACAAGTTAACAAATTCAACTTCGTCTACACTGTGCTTAATAAAAATTTAACTACAGCATTACAAACTGAAAGTCTAAATCTAGACCACATGCAATCAGATGCCTACAGTATGTCACCATAAGGAGGGGTTATGGTATCTTTATTATCTTTTTGTCTTCAAAGTCCTTTCCTATGAGCTTTTCTTGTGTTTTAATTTCATTCTATAACCCCTTTTGACTGCAGGGCTCTAGAAGATTCACTCTGGTGTCAGTGCTGCGGGGCTTAGAGTGAACGTGGCGGGGACAGGTCAGCGGCAATGACCCAACAACATCCAGATGGCAGTCAATTATTACTGCTAGCAGAAGACAATTGACATGGCTCTCCCTACAGCAGGGAAGGGAGGAGAGAATGGGTGTTTATCGATATGCATACTCCACCATTCTTGTGTTCTCGCATTTGATGCCATCTTCTATTGCCGAAGTATAATTCCAACATTCAAAAACGGAAGTTTGTGCAGCCACAACTTTCAAAGATGCATTGGTTGCATTATTGCCAACATAAAAACTCCCATGATTCATTGCGCCCATTGCATTCTTGGGAGGCAAGTTAGCAAGAATGCTCGTGCCAAGAACATAAGTATGTTCTTTACATTCTTGGACTATCTGACTGTATGATGCAAACCTGCCTGGCTCACTCTCTGACGTCCTGAACAGGTGCACACCTCTCTTCCCACTACCCTGACTGCCCTACCCAGCGGCGGATTAATGAGGTCAGGGGCCACTAGGCTGCACTTTCTGTAGGCCCTTCTGCCCCTGCTCCCAAAACAATACAACAATTAACTAGTCAATATCAGTAACTATAAAATCATTTCTACAAAGGCAAAAAGAATGTGACGCTGTATCAAACAAGAGCAATTACATCAGAAGGTACTGTACAACAAACCAGCAAGCTTACAATTTCACATCAGTCAAATGTAGTAACCAGAAAGAGCTCAACAGAGACCTCTTTGAATAATCCATACACCCATTTTAAATGCTCACTTTAAAAAATAATGATCATTAAAAAAAAAATAAAAAAAAAAAACTACATGGCCAATAGGCCACTCTGTGCCCCCAGGCTGCAGCCCATGCAAGCCTGTTCTGTAACCTGCCCCTATATAGTCAATGCTAACACCTTCCAGCAGAATCATAGTCAGACAAAGCAGAAGTAGATTTCATTAATTATAGTGTACAGACTACGAATATTTCTGCTACCTTGCCTAGGACAAAGGGGTATAGAAATTGGACGGACGGATAGATGGAGAGACGGATGGATGGATTTACAATTTGGTAAACAATAATGTTTGATAAAGGTAAGTGGCTTTATTGGCTGGGGGATATGCACAATTTACATAAGTTACAGTAAGGCTGTCATTCTGTTTTGCATCAGCCAATCAGAATATAGCTTACATGTAAACATGTTCCAGAAACATAAAGTTGTACATGTATACTGTACCTTCCAGAATGAAAACACATTCCTTGTTTGGGGGATATGTGTCAGGATAATTAGGAGAGGTGAAGAGTCCTCCGTTGGAATTCTGAATCCAGGTGCCGCACTGCCCTGCACTCTTACTGGTCTGGCCCACATTATGCAGTCCTGAAGATGCGATTGCAATTATTAGCACATGAGATCCTTCAACACATCAATGGAACAGATACTTCATTGGCTTTCTGGTTGTTTATTATTTAGCAAGAAATCCACAATATAGCAATTTAGCATACATTACCGATGTGCATATAAGGTGCCATTATAGAAAAATTATATTATTTCACATTATACCTATAACAGATTAACTGTTACAACTAAGTAAAGATATTTATTGTTGACTTAATAACAAATAGGGCAAAAACCTTTTGTTTTCTGGGCCAGTACTAATCCTTCTTCAATCAGAATCAGAAGAACCCAAGCTGGAAGTAAAAGCAATAAAACATATTTAATAATAATGTGTGATTCTTATTGAAACAAATAAGGAAACTGATTAAATCTAATATCTACGAATATGTGCCATATTGCTATGAACTCCAACATCTTTCATTCATAGCACATTTCACAAGGTTGAGAGCAGGGGCATAGCTGGAAATTCTGGACCCCCTGATAAAAAGTCACCCTGTTCCCCTCCCCCAAAAAAATGTATGTATAATTTTACATACTCAATTGCTCCTATCAAGTGCTGGGCATCCATGCCCCTCCAATGCCCCTAGTTGAGAGGTACAACCATCACATTGTCTCCAGACGACTTTCATTTTGAATACTTATCTGCCTTCTGTTAATTTGCTGATAAATACGTATATTTGTGTATTTAACAGATGCAGTTGTCCAAAGTGACAGTTAAGTGAGGTAAATGGCACATTAGAAACACACGTGTGTCAAGGAGTTAACAAGGCGTAGGTGTGGCTATGCGCTTCCAGTGAATGCCCAGGTACGAGTGTAAGCAGAGCTGTGCAATGCATAGATAGATGGATGGATGATGACAGATGGACAGTCAGATGGGCATGTGGGCAGATTCGATAGATAGATAGATAGATAGATAGATAGATATACAGATGGGCAGTTGGACAGTTTTGATAGATAGATAGATAGACGGGCAGTTTGTTGCTCAAATCATTAGATAGATTGCTAAATCAGTAAAAACTGACTGGGAATACAACCATTAGAGTATAGATATATGGTACTCCATAATCCCCAACAAGCATTTGGGGGTACCATCAACTTGAAATCACCCAGCATGGAAACTGTGGGCTCTGCACTCTCAAGCATTCAAAGGCGGATCGGCTCACGATGGCAGCAGAAGGACAAACAGGATAAGGCTTGTAGGCCTGAGATATCGAGACACCAAGCAAACACTGGCAGAGCCACACAGTATCAGCGAAAAGCCACAGTATGCTGGAGCAGGATTCCCAGCTGCAGCAGTCTTGGCAGATAAGACACTGCTCTGTCAGCGGATAAAAATATACCACATGCCGAGCAAAAGCACATTCAGTCGATTATGCTGTGCAAATTCAGGGGGACATATTGTGGACACAAAGTGCCCTCTCTGGACAAATAATCGTGTTAGAAGCAATATATACAAACACCCAATTAAAATAAAAATGGCTTAAGACTAACTGAACGCCTTTAAGAACACCCTTTAACCAGAATAAGACTAAGAATAAGCCTAAGTATAGAGCCTATATGTCCACGTTTCACATGTACCATATGTGTCCCATAACTATTTAGCCAGCTTTTCTAAGACCCAGCTGAGCTGTTACCTATCCCTAACTCAGTGTTTCTCGTCCCGGTCCTCTGGGACCCACAGACGGTCCACATTATTCCTCCCTCCCAGCTCTTTATATACACGCACACTAATGATTATTCTACTGTTATTTTAGCACGCTTCAGTGTCAGATGCAACACGAGATCACGCAGGAAAGCGCAGGAACTGACATGCGCATTAGGCCTACGCGATGCCTTTATTTGTTACTTTTGTTAGAGTACATTTTTAAATAGTGTTATTATGATTATTATTATTATTATTATTATTATTATTATTTATACTGTTATTTAAGAATTGTGCCAGTTACTTGACCATGCCAGTTACTTGCTTGACACAAGAGCTTTTTCAGTGATTAAAACTACATAATATGCAGTTGAGCTAACATATTATGAACTCCCATTGTAAAGATGATCCATAACATAATGAAAAACATTATAAATCCAGACACTTCTCTTCTGCTTGCCTGACTTGTGGGATCTAATGCAATAAGTGGGTATGCAGTAGAATGCATGCAGAAAGTGACGTCTGTGAAACAAAAATACCCGTTGAGGACAATCTGTCTTGCAGAACCTGCGAAAGAACCGTAATCCAAAGGAGAAGAACCCATCTGGACTGGGTCATCAGCATTTCCCACATCAGGCATAATCATACACATTACTGCAGGAGAGCAAACACAGTCCTGTCTGGGCAGGAGAAACGGTCAATATGAGAAAATTACCATACAAATTATTCGATGAGAAGCACAAAAAAAATCAATTTAGTGAGCTCAGTATAATATAGTACCTTAACCAATTTTTTAGAACTGCACTGGTGGGCAACAGTTAGGATATCACTGCAAAAGACAAAATTACTAATTAGTTCATGATCAAATTGATGTATGTCCTCTTCTGATTGCAGGTCTGTGGCAGAACAGAGAAGAAAATTAACATCCTGTTAACAGAGTTTTCGTGTAATTTTTATACCGCTTGCCAGTCCCAGGTATCACAGCAGGAAGGAACCGGCAAAGCCGCACAATTTCAATCAAAGCGGTTTCATACTTATAACAGCCGCATCCAGACAACAACCAACACCCAAACCCACATACCCCTGAAACGCAGGGTGGTCTCATGGCTCACAGTAGGTCACACACACGGCGAGTGACTAGACAAAGAGACACGCGAAGATTGGGCAAAGACTGAGTACAAACACAGGTAAGGGTCCAGAGGACAAGACATACACAGTGGCTATGTACAAGGCTCAGGAGCATGTTGGAAAATACTAATATACTCCACTATGAAAAGCCATCTTATCGGCCCTACAGTATTTTATACTATTTCTAGTGTTTAGATACACACTATTTCTAGTGTATAACTAACAAGCTCAAATTTAAGAATTATTTTGCTACTATTTTTTGGTTAGTGTAACCCTTACCAGAGCTCTTATTAATCCAGTTCAAAATTTATCTTATAGATACAGGTAATATTTATGTTAAGGATTAAGTAGCCTTCTTTTGTTACTCATCTGAATAAAATTATTATTTTTAAGTTTCTGTGTGTGCCAATTAAAACGGAAACTTATACAGTACTTATACTGTGCTTCCCACAGATTTATTTTAGGTGGGTGAGAATTTTGAAAATTCACACATTTCTAGCAGAACCGTTGCTCATGTATTGCTTGCCAAGCATCTAAAATACGGAGATTCCTAGGTGTGGATGCGTCATCCGGAACTTGATGGAGAAAGCACTTTATTGTTATTATTCTGGCCCAAAGTTACCCCAGATAAAGTATTGTAATTTTTCATAAATGCTGCCACATTTTTCTCGGAATTTCCCAGAGTGCATGAATGTGTTTGTGTGTGTGTAGGTGCCCTTTGAAAGATTTGCGTGTCGTCCAGGCTGTACCCATTGGGGGGGAGTCCACAACTTACAGTTGTTCTCTTTAGCTTTGGCATGTTTCCTAACACATACCTAACATAAAGCCTGTAACTTACCCAAAACAATTCTACCAATGAAGTAGTCAGTGCCACCATAATGAGAAAAGAACAATCTGCATCATTTTAACCATGACAGTCAAAATGTTTAGACATATTGTCAGTATGTCAGTGTAAATATGCTCCTGAGCTCCACAATTCCGAAAGATAGTCGGTTGCCACATTCTCATTGTCACTGACTGATCATTTTTCTTTAGCAAACTGATACTGATTCATATCAAAGGCACCAGTTTTAACATTGCAAGGCTCTAAATTACAGGTATGTAAAGTTCACTGGCAACTTCTTAGATCTCAAAACACAGTACAATAGCAATCAAAACAATCACACAGGACTGCATAACACGAAAACAGCAAAATGGCACAATGACTAACATGATGATCACTTACATTTCTAGTTTTGCGTGTAAAATTATTAAAAGTTAATTATGAATTATTGATTATTAAAAGTGAGAAACGACAATCTATTTAGACTAACGAAAATAAAGCAACTGAAAATTGTGTTAAATGATGACAATCGTGCAAAATGTTTTGCATATATGCATGAAAATATTCGGAAATTTGCGCAAAGCAATGAGAAATGATTCTCTGCTGTGACATTATGGCGTGACGACTACACTTGTCGTTTTGCAAATGTTGGTCATTTGAGATTTGCTCCAAAGCAATCGAGTAAAACTGTAATAAATTAAATCCCAAGGTCTACTTATTTGGTGGTGAATGAAGCCAAATTAAATATTGTGGGGTATACAACACTAACCCCCCCCCCCCCAACAAAAAATGGCCCAACAAAAACCGAGAGGGGGAAGGGGGAAAACATGGA
>JAODKN010000021.1:23788687-23801642 GCA_026774425.1 Petrocephalus zakoni
GGCTTCCATCTTGAATCCGAGTTCGGCAAATGGAATGCATCAGACTCGGTTTTCCTCGGTTTTTTAGCGGATGTGACATCGCTCCGAGCTCCGATCTTCGAGGGTAAAGGAAAGCACGACTACTTTCATGTTTGTACTACTGGGAGTTGATTTAGACAATGGAAGCGCAAGGTTTGTGTTTAGCTGTCCTGACCCCTAGGTGGCGTTGTCTTCTCTTTTAATTCATTTAATAGGCCACCTCCATCATACTGTTGAATTATCCAAGGTAAAAATTTTCCCTGTGATCTCGCTCCGTCCAAATTGCTCAGAATTTTATTAGTACCATCAATGAAAAGGGTGTTTTTGCTTTGATGTCCTTACATTTGTCTGTGTACATTGATGCTTGCTTGTTATGGCTGACCACACGAAGAGCTACGTTTGCCAAAATGGAAGTTTTTTAATCTGATGAAATGCGTGTCATTTTGTGAATGCAGGTCAATCATGAATTAATCCTAAGTCTAGGCTCACAGTCAGTAATGTCAGCTAAACTGCTTTGCTTTTTATAGTCACAGCTTGAGCCCAGCTGGCCACTTGCTGTTTGGACACGTCAAGTCTCAACTAGGGTAGGTTAGCAGGCTGGACTGGAATATTCAATTCAATTCATTTCAATTCAATTCAGTTTATTTTTATATATAGTATCTCCAAGCTGTTTTCAGGGGGTCACAGTCAGGTGTACTTAGAGGACCTGGACCACAGACTTTGACCAGACAGATAGGGAGGTGACTAGGATGCTTAATAACAGGCCTTTTCTGGAGTGAAGAAACCTGTAAAATTCACCGGGCAGAACATCCTCTTCATCTCGCAGTGCTCTCTGCATAATGTGAAGGTTGGGAAGGTTAATGACTGCTATTCATGCGTAGTTATGAAATGGGGGGTGGTGCGTGGCCCAGTGTGTTAGGACCTGCGGTTGGAAGTACAGATGACACGGTATGAAAATTTTATGATTACAGTGACCAAAATCGTCATGGTTATCAGCATGACCATGGTATTGTTAAAATGTGATGGAAGTGCTCAAAAAGTAATGATACACAAACTGAAATAATTTCACCAAGTTTCGTGTTAAAAATAAATAAAATTGGCAGCACTATGCAGTTTATGTAATAACTTAACACTATGTAATAACATAGCTAATACCTTATTTAAAGTATAAAAATCATTTCAAATGTGCATTAACATTAACAGTCTCCTGAGCGCTGTCACTGCCTTCTCCTGTGTTTTCATTGATGCAAAACAAACCCGTTGCACGCTGTGCCAGCGTACCTGTGTCTGGGAGACTGTTGCTAGCTTTGTTTGATGCTTGTCAGTATTTAAAGGGGCCCTATTATGCAAATTTTCACTGTTCATAATTTTTTTGGCATTTACTAGAATAGCTTTACATACTTCAATCTTCCAAAAACACATTATTTTTCTCATACTGTACTTCTCTATTCACTTTGAAATGCTGTTATAGCTTTAAGCCCCTCCCCTCGATGAGTCCAGTGTGCTCTGATTGGTCAACTTTTCCAGTTTATCAGCTTCCCCTTCACATTGCACCCTGTCTTGCCGTCAGCAGACAGATCCTTGCTGGTAGGCGGCCATTAACGATTGTGTTACGAGGTGACCTCACCATATCACAAAATAAAGGGCTGGAAATCAAACGAGGTGTTTCAGGCAGATTATATAAGAGTGGTTTTTGTGATTATTGTTACTCTCTTTGGCGTGTACTTTGGGCCTTACGACTTTGCTGAGCGTTTACATGCCCATAAAGCTCTAAAGGAAAACAGAAACGGGAGAAGCATTACCTTTTACCTGTATTTCAAAGCACAATAATCAGCCACAGTTTTAATGATAATTAAAATTTGAAATGGTATTACTAACTATTGGGAATTTTACCGTGGTATACCTTGAAACCAGAACGGTTTCACCCCTAGTTGGAAGTTCACTGGCTTAAATCCCCTGGTCAGCAGAGTGATGTCACTGTTGCCTGTCGGGTACTTGAGCAAGGCCCTTAACCCAGAACTGTTCCAGGGACTGTCTGACCCTGCATTTTTATGAGTGTCTGTTTAGCTAAAAGCTTCTGCTAAATAAGGAGTAAATGAAAATAGCTGGGCAGGTTTCCGACCTTGGCTACTGAACACCACACATTAGCTCGCTAACTGACTCCAGCCCTCTAGGATACTGAATTCCGGGATTCTGCCGTGCTGTCCAGCAGCATGCGGGCGCTGCTTTGTTTATCGTGTGGCCTCTCCACATCACATGAACTTGTACTTGTGCAATTCACTGGGAAAAAAAAACATTGGGAAATCATGAGAAAATGTGATTAAGACGGCAAAGAACAGTGTGGCGTGTTATCTTACACTGACATCAGTTTGTGGGTAGGACATAAAAGGCATTAGTGAATTTGCAGATCAAATTTATGTAGAAATATTTTACTATCCCGAAATAATATGGCTGGGGAAAAAATGTTGCCGTCATGCTGTGTTTATTTTCTGTATAATGGGGTTACGGTGTGCAGCCGGATCTGCAATATACTGTAGCTGTGATGCCATTGCTGTCATGAGCTAAAACTGGCTGTATGTTGTCTTTGTCTAAATGGGTTTTAATTTTTTATGCATTTATTTTTAGAAAAATTACCCTTTCTTTGACAGAGCTCTAAGCCTCAGTCAGGCCCTCGTGGTAGTAGAGGAGTTAGGAGATCCTCTCTACAGCTGAGCTGTTCTTAGCCTGTCCACTCCGGTCAGCCAGGGCGGGGGCTAGGCTCTAGCTGGCAGGGTCCCCGAAACGGCACTGTGGCCGACGGCAGCACTCCTGACATTAATGAATGTGGACGGTGGCGTGTGCATCTCTGATAGTGGTGTGCCCGGAGGGGGGGGGGGGCTGCGATAGGACCCCCGCCGGCCATGCGGAGACAGCTTCTTCCTTCCCATGTCACCGCGGTATCGGGGCCGGAGCTGAATTCGGTGTGTTTGGCTTGGATGGGGGGAGGCCCCACCCTCTCGCTCTTGGCCATATATCCCATCCCCTTTTCTTTGCTCTCCACCTTTTATCCCATCCTTTTTCTCTCTGTCCCCTCTCCCCTTCACTAATTCTGCCCCCCCCCCCCACATCCCTCTATCTCTCTCGGTCTTGGCTGTGGGAAAGCCAGTTTATCAGTCCCAGTCTGTTGTTCTCTGGTGGGGATAGATACACAGAAGATAGATGAGTGTTTTGACATAGAGAGTGTTAGACAAACACTCTTATCAGCGGGGCACTTTGACCCTCCTCCTGCGAGAGAGGCTCAAACAGGCGAGGGTGAAGACGGGTGTGGGGTCACGGGGGAGATATGAGGGGGAAGTCGGGGGTTCTGGCAGAGACTGAATGTCAGCCCTGAATTTCAGTTGCTTCTATTTCACTCACTGAGTAAAGGTTTCGGGCTGGGGACTCATCTATATTCATCTTGACTTGAGGTCTGAGAATGTTTCCCCTTGGTTCTGCCATGGCTCGCCTCATCAGTGTCAGCATCATGGACCAGAATGGATCCAAATTTTTTGGCATATGTATTGTGAAAGTGATCTCCATGGCAACTGAACTACGGATTACATATACCAAAGCTTCTAATGCTATGAGGAACTCTATTAGAAAGGCGAAATAAGCTAAATATACTAAATCTTTGACCTTTGTCCAATATCAATGTTTTGCAAAGATTAAGCTCCCTCTAGTGGAGAAATGACAATAAAGCTGCCTTATCCACAGGAAGCTGGCGGAGTAGCTACTCTGCTCTCCGTGCGCTCTAGCGGCTGCTGGTGGCATTTTGTCAGTATGCTTAGTTTAGTTGTCAGCTTCGCCAATGATACACCAGACTAAAGCTTTGGTGAACATTTGGGTCATGACTCCAGTTTCCTTAGAAGGATCTGAGATTTCACAGACAGTGTTATTTGTAGTTGTGTGGACCTCCATCCCAATACAGTCCTAGCTGTCTGGCATGCTGGAGGAGCGTTTGGCAGTTACTGAGAGGGCCAAGGCTGGCAGGAGTGCGGGGGATGTCTCTGTGTGGGGGCCATGTTGATTTTTCGGTCAGCTCCCAGTCTCTCACTTGGCCTCCTCTTCACCCGTCCCACAGATGATCTGCGCCTAGCTGATGTAGATGGATCCAGCAAGGTGGTGGCATGTCGCCGCCTGGACGCCGACACAGAGTGGGGGCCGTACGCTGGGGCCGTGCAGACGGAAGTGCCCGGGAAAGACCCGGAAGACGAGGTGAGAGGTCTGGGGGCATGGGAGGGGGAGGGGCTATTAAAGTTTGTGTGTGTGTCAGTGTGCGGATGTCCATGCAGTAACGTGCTCAGCCAGATCCGGTGAATTCAGAGTGAAAGAAGTCTCTACCTAATATCCATTATACTAACAGCCATAATGCCCTGTGGTTGGCAATTTAACAGCCAGGTTTTTTATACTAAGCTGTCCAGTATAATGTTAACTGCAGATATTGTCTATGAAACAAAAGAATATCAGTGTTTCCGCTGGTAACATTTCTCCGTGGTGGCCCACCATGGCAAAAAAAAAAAACATCTGTCCAGCCAATTGATCTTCTATTCCAACGCCTTGGTGTCTCACTCAGGATGCTGATTCCTGCCCCCAGCCCTGTGTGCGTGTTACAGAAATCAGCTGGTTAACGGCACAGCAACAAACCTGCTAAGTTTTACTGAGTCACAAACTCAGTCAGGTTGTGTGCAGTGCAGTTAGGCTGAGTCACATACACAGTTAGTCTGTGTGCAGTGCAGTTAGGCTGCCACATAGATAGTGATGCTGTGTGCAGTGCAGTTAGGCTGAGTCACATACACGGTTAGGCTGTGTGCAGTGCAGTTACGCTGGGTCACATACACGGTTAGGCTGTGTGCAGTGCAGTTAGGCTGCCACATAGATAGTGATGCTGTGTGCAGTGCAGTTAGGCTGAGTCACATACACAGTTAGGCTGGGTCACATGCACAGATAAGCTGTGTGCAGTGCAGTTAGGCTGCCAGAGAGGCAGTGATGCTACAGCAATGGTCTGATGTCAACCCCTCCCCTGTCACATGGCCCCCACGCCAAACTTCTTGACCCACAGGAAATACTGAATATTATCAAAGAGTTTGTAATGTATTACTAGTATATAGTAGTATTGGCACTCGGAAGGCCCTTAGGCCTGGACAGGATCCTTAAAACACCAGGATGAGGGGACAGAGAGGATGTTCCCAGGAGTCGGTAGGTGAGGATGCTGTGCCTGAGATCCGAAGGTCATCAGTTAAAATCTCAGGGTCAGCAGAGTGAATTTCACTATCGGGTCCTCGAGCCGAGACCTCTAGCCCCCAGTTATTACAGGGACTGTCTCACTCTGCTTTCACAAAATGTATGATTTTTTGGATAAAGCATCTGCTAAATAAATGAAATGTAAATGAGAAGACTATGCAGCGAGTATCAGCTGAGCGCAGTGATGGATTGTGGGTAAGGAAGAGCAGCGGCCGGATGAGAGCGGCGATTCTGGAAGCTTAAGGAGCATCTCGAAGGTGTCGTGGGCCCTTCCTGCTCCCGCCATCAACCTGCACATTGTATCACTACATGCAAATTGGCAAATGCCAACAGAGCCGGCCCTCCCCGCAGAAGCTCCCGCGCTCGTCTCTGTGCCTCATTAACTCTTATCCCCCTGCCTCCTGCAAACCCCAAACCCGAGGCTCCTCCAGACGTCCGTTTCCCTTTTATCTCTGTGTGGCGCCATCCTCCTGGACAACAAGCTCGCAATGATTGATTTCTGGTTGAAAGTCTCTCATTTCTAAGATTTCATTTATTATCAAATTCTAAGTCCGTTCCCCCCCCACCCCCAACTACTTGTGTTCGGCAGAATGTTCTTATCGAAAGTTGGCTTTGTTGATAATTTTCAGCCTGGACCACTTCTCTCCCTTTCTCTCTGCCTCTCTCACCCTTTCTCTATCTCTCTCTCTCGCTCCCCACTCTCTCTCTCGCTCCCCTCTCTCTCTCTCCCTCTCTCTCTCCCTCCCCACTATCTCTGAGCTGAAGGAGTGGAGACGGGCTCTCAGTATCTCTATGAGATAGTGTGTTTAATCTCGCATTCCTCCAACATCAACTCCGTCACTCCTGCATCCTTCGGCCGGAGTGAGTGCCTCTCACTCCCTGTCTCCAGGCCCGTCAGGGTCAGGGCCAGCTCTGCCCCCCACCCTGCACTCCCCCCCCACCAGATTCTTAAATGATGAGATGGGAATCTCAGTTGCCTCCACTGTGCACTTAGAGGAGGAGAGTGCTGTGCCCACTGATAGATGCGCAGCCAGTAAACCAGAACCAACATTATGGGTGATCGGGGAGCACAAAGTAGTAACCGCAAAAGGCGGTTAATGATTAACCATACCCAGTGTCTGTGAGTGGGAAAAAAAAATCTAAGGTAAATAGAGATCATTGCTGAATTCAGAGGGCAGCTTTAAATGCAGAGAACAGGTGAATAATGTGCTATACACCAATTTCAGGTCCTCATGGCTGCTGTTCAGCGCTCCGGGGCACCGATGCTAACGTTAGTGGGGGCCTGGCTCCGTGCCGCCCCTCCTGTTCCTCGTCAGACGGACGGCGACCGGGGCTCTCCTCCGCATGCTCTGTAGCAACCAGGGCCTTGTGTGTGTAGCCCTCTCCATGCAAATTTGCTTCTCATTTGGGCCTGCCAGATACGTTATCAGGTTATTACTGGTCTACCCCGAGACACAACGACACCCGCTCCCTCTGAGTTTCTAGTGATATTCCCAGGAAGACGTGAGGCTGGACTTGTCGCACGGGCAACACTCCTAAGGGATTATGAAATGCAGACAGGGCGAGTTTTCATGCGCGGGGAGCCATGCAGTAAACACCATGCATGTGCGTACCATTAAACTTCGAGAGTCTCGTGTGTGTGTATGTGTGGTTCTGTATATATTACATAGTGGGGACCCAATGTTTCCCAGTAAGGGGAAACTCAGTTTTATAAGAATCTGTGAATCGAATCAAATAACTGAAATAACCAAAAGTCTTGTATATTGTTTGGTTACTTATGGTTAAGATTATGGTTGGGTAGGGGATAACGTTGTCATAGTTAGGATTAGGTTTATGCACATAGAAATTAATGGAAAGTCCCCATAATGATATGAAACGTATGTGTGTCTATGTCCACTTGGGGGGTGATGTATGACTTGGCAGGTTAAAATGCTGTGCCTGTGACCTGTGAGAAAGACCCCTAACCCCCAGTTGCTGCATTCAGTTGTATGTGGCTTTGATAAAAGCATCTGCTAAATAAACAAACTGCAGTTTGTCTGGTGACCCGGTCCTCAGCTAACTGAATTTCATTTAACATTGTATCCTGTACTGTAGGTGGAGGACATTTATCTTAATTCTCTCGCCATAGTCATGAAAGTTGGCACGTTGCGTTCGTTAACATTTCTGGTTATCTGATCCGCTCCCACGGTTTCTGAGAAATGCTTGCTAGGTGGCCGGCACGAAATAAGACAGGCATCACATACTGATGATGGTAGCAACTTTGAGAAAATTATTTGCCTGCTGGGACCAGGACAGTGACACGCTGCCACTGTCAGAACAAACAATGAATTAGTCATGTTTCCTCCTTTTTTAGAATGTCAAGCATTCTTTATCAAAAGCAATAGGGCTGCAGCTATCGATTATTTTAGTAATTGGGTATTCTATCGATTATTCCATCGATTAATCGAGTAATAGGATGAGAAATACTTTTGTCTTATTAAAGTGCAATAGTAACTATTCAAAAGAGAAAAAAGGCAGGTCTCTTAAAATGAACAACTCATTGGTTTTAATGGTTAAACTGCATACCATAATGAAATAATCTAGAAAAAAGCACTTTTTGTTCGAGCGCTGTTTGCAAATGCAGCACTTAAAAAGCACACGTAATGATACAGACACTTTACCGAAACACGGTATTTTTGGCAAATAAATTACCACAAAATAATCTAAGATATTTTTCCATAAATTCTGTAAAAACTGATATTTTAATCAGCTGTATTAACATGGTAGCAGTGCAGCAAACTGTAATTATGAAGCAGTTCATAACCTGAACAACTTGTACAACAATATGTAACGTTGCCCTGCGTCAGTAGTAAATGACAAAATCATCAGTGAAATGGGGACGTTAGCCTCCATAGCTGCTAAGCTACCTTCAGTCATAACTATTAATGATAACCATTAACGGCTAATGCTGCGCCAATATAAAAACTAAATATTTAGTATATTAATGGCAGCCAATGTATTAAATATATATATATATATATATATTAAATCTGTTATTTTATCAACATACCGTTTAAAGTGCTTGGTAATTAGGAATGATCGTGATTCTATGCCGTGAATGTCAATGTTTGGAACTATTCACCATCTCCATAACTCAGATGATTTCCGGAAATTTCTACTCCATTTTTTTAGACGGGAGTGTCTCTGTCGCTCTCAAATCTGTACAGCCTTGTTGCTGCCTGATCTGTACAGCCTTGTTGCTACCTGATCTGTACCGCCTAGTTGCTACCTGATCTGTACAGCCACGCCACTCTGTTTCTTACACTCCTGTTTCTTTTGTTTCTGTTTCTACCGCTCTGCTACACGTAATACAGCGTAAGCACACAGTGCGACAGTAATAATCCTCTGTGTGAAACATGGTGATCACTGAGCAATAAATACATAGTTGTGTGGATTAAACGACGCATCGATGCAAAGAATTTGCTTCAAGGATGTTTTGTAATCGAGTTATTCAAATTACTTGACAAATCGTTGTAGCCCTAAAAAGCAACAAACTTTGACCTTTATGAATGTTTTTGACATGGACATCTCGTATGTAGGGGGGCAGATTGTGGCTCAGTGGGTTAAGCCTCTGTGCATGTAATTGGAAGGTTGTCGGTTCAAGCCCAGCCTCGGCATGTCTGTGGGCTCTTGAGCTAGGTGGCTGTGAATTATTATTATGTAATATTATATACTATTATTATTAGGTTGAATGAAGTTAAATGGAAACACTACTATGCTTGGATGTGTGTATAAGGCGTGTGGGATCAGTGTGTCTATGCAGTGATATGCGCAGTCACATCGCTGTCACTCTGGATAGGATGGAGGAACACGAGATTGGGGAGAGCGCTGTGGGTATGACTCTCCGGGATGGGGGGTGCCAGCTTCACCACCCTCCCTGTTCCTCTCCTCCCAGTCTCCCGTGGAAACGGAGCCAGGGGCGCAGTCCTTGAAGGAGGCTCGCAGTTCAAAGCATTATCGCACGCAAACGTCGTTTCATCATGTTTTAGAAACAAGCGCGCCTCCTAATCCCAGATAATCTCTCCGCCAGAGCGCTGGTGATAAAGCACGCCACCCACGGCTTTCAGACACACTCTGCTTTTCTTTTTTGTTATTTTTTTTTTGTGGGGGTGGGTGGGGTCCCCGCTCTCCCCACGATCAGCCCCCATGGAGGGTGCATGAAAGTTAGTGTTTCACCAGCCATCCCCTCTTAGCCCATTCAGAGGGCGATGTGTCTCCCCACCGCATTCAGAATCACCACTGCTTCAAACCGTCATGGGCTTAAATGCAGATAGGATGCCGCCAGTCAACAGATACGTGGCGGACTTATAAACGTACGTCAGGTTTAACTTTCTCAGCGTCTCTATGACACTCCGAAGGCTTCTTGGATTCAAAAGCCCTGTCACTGCAGAAGTACAATGAAATAATTAACAAATAACATGCATGCAATATATACAGTATACATACAAGATGCAATATACATGCCAGACGGGGGGGCAGTTCTTATTATAGCCGTGTTGACCATTTGATTTAACAACTACTTGTAGTGGGTTCACTCTAAAATTTCTAAAGTTAATATACAGCATAGCACCTCAGAAAGCATCACGCTGTCAATGTGCCTCCATTAGGACATCGTGCCTGATCGATACCGGGTACTTATCGTTTGACATTTCTCTATCCATGCAGGTGTTTGCTGCACGTTTGGTTGTTGTCGAATGTTGCTGCCAGCTCCGTCTTATGTTTAGTCTTTAGATGTTTAATTAGATGACTACCATTGTATGGATCTGTTTTCGTTCCTTCTCTTGATAGTTTAGTAGAGCAGAGTTTGCAGTCTGTTATGCTTTGGATTTCGCCGATAATGATATCGCAGATAGGCCGTCACGTGGTATAAGTCATAGGCATCGGCACATTGTTACTAGGACAAGGACATGAGCCCAGTATCAGAGTATCGGTATCGGTGTGTCCCTAACACCCTTCCATACAAGCAGGATGTCCAGTCAGAAAGCGCTTTGACATGGGTATGTGTCTGCTTTTGCGGGGGAGATACACATTCTTTTTCATCAAAGGGTTATTCACTGGCTTCTGTCGTTTTAAATGCTGGCTTTCAAAGAGTAATTCTCCCAAATGAGGACCAACTGTCTAGCTTCAAGGACGATTTGCCTATGATCCGAAATGATCATCTTACCCTTTTCGATTTGTTTCTGGTAGATACTGCGTAGTCACGCTCTCGTGACAGTCAGCTTGATAAATGTGGAAGGGGGTGTTAAACTGGATTCTGGTACAGGCTTCTTATGTGGTATAAGAGTCAATTTGAGAATTTATTTGTTGTATGAATTATTAGTTAATTTGAATGTTTTGATTTGCTATGGAACGTAAGTCATGTGACCCACGCGCAGTGCTCTGGAGTAAGAGTAACAGTTTTTTCTGACCGACGTACAACGACGAGTTGTATAGATGTTTATTTTGTATGTTGATATATTTTTATTACTAAGCATTTCACAGAGGATTCTTTATTTTGGGAGCCTTAGTCACATCATACTTGTTATTAGAAACCTGCTCCCTTAGTGGCATGTAAGGCTGAGAAGGAGTGCCATTTAGATGTGTATTGTTTGCAATAATGATTTTTTATCAAGTAATCTATCCGTCCATCCATCCTTCGATCCACGTTCCACCCGCTTATTATGGACAGGGCAGGTCTGGAGGTCTGGAGGCCTGTCCTGGAGATGACAGATGGGATTGCTGGATGGGATTGCTGTCCATCACACTATCACAAGATGTCATTTTGCCTAACTGCCTGCTTTTGGAATGTACCAGAAAAGTGGCGGGAGGGGTGGGGAGCACATGCAAATCAGTCACGAACAGCATGGGGGCAGCATTTGCACTCCTAGCCCTGCAGGGGTGAGGCATCTTGCCATCCGCAGACAATCCGTTGAGTTTTTAATTAGCTGTAAGCTCTATCTCAATATTTTGGTCATAGGAGCCAAAGTCAGTTCGATAGTGTGTTACGAAACCAACCGTGAAGTTAATCCGCAGGCTGATCACCTGTACTGATTGTCGGCAGTTTATTAGACAGTGTATGTCCGCTTGGCTGGTCGCTTTACTGTCAGCAGATAAGGATACACATGAATATAATTCAAAGACTTTTTAAGCATTTCAGGTGGATTTTGCATTGTAGCTCTTTAAATCTTTAGCTGATGGAGGACCCCAAAACTCTATAATGAGAAATTAATCAATTCGATTCATTTTTATATAGTGCCTTTCACAATAGAGTTGTCCAAAGGCACCTGACAAGAGTGTGCGTCATTTATTCACGGCCTTTATTCAACATAGTGTATGAAAGAGGGAGGCTGGAAATAATGAAAGTTAGAAGACAAGAATCCTCACATATTACATCTGCCACATTGTACCTCTCAGTCAGGGGGAGCAAATGAGAGCGAGAGAGCCCTGGATGTTGTTGGATGTTGTTGGATGCTGTTGGATGCTGTTGGATGTTGCTGGATGTTGCTGGATGTTGCTGGAAGACGCGACTGTGGTTGGTTGAGGACTTTGAGGGCGGCCCGTGTATCGTTAGGCACGTCCACGCTGCGTCACAAGTCTGCTTTCCAAGAGGGCTTCCATTTCAGGTGTCTCACCATGCCTCCTTAAAGCGTGGCACTTCTATATGTGCATGCTCTTCAAACCCGGAGCACATTTCCTGGGTGGGACGCGGGGCGATGTAGTGTGGTGTGCACAGGGTTTCTGTGCTCGTGCGCCTCTCTCGGGTTTGTGTGTGAGAGACAGACCCCCCAGCTTCCTTCCTTTTTGTTTTACACCTTTCCGTTTGGCCCCACCCCCACCATAAGACAGGATCAGACCATGAACTCATTCTACCCCTGTAGAGGAGATGAGTGTTTTCCTGTAGAGGAGAGAGAGATGTTGGAAGATACTTATGGAGATAGGAAAGAGCCGGAATGATGGGGGTGAGTTGATAAGTAGGTTTCTAAGATTTCAGCGGGGTACATGTGGGCCGGTCTTGGACTGAGACCGTAGGACAGCAGGCACTGGGTCTCGTAGTGCTTACAATCCTACCAGAGTTCTTCAGGGCCCAATCCCATCCACATATGTATATATTCCAAGCTGGATGTAATCTGTTTTACTCATGTTGTTGATCCCGATGTTCTTAATGGCGTCTTGTGTGTTGCCGCTGTAAGAGCCGATAGCCCTTAACTCGAAGCAGCCTTTTCTGAGATGGAAAAGGTGTCCCTGTCTTTTCTTTGTGTGTAGTTTTGAGGGAGATAACGGCGAGTGAAAAGAGCGTCGGTAGGCTTTTTTTTCCCACCCCGCTATCTGAGCACACGTTGACCGCCTGACATTATAGACTGATCTGACAGACAGAAATGAAAGACTCTGCACTCCACTCCCACTGGTTTTATTTTATTCATTTTATTTTTTTGTTGTTGTTTTGCTTTCTGCCTGCATCACGTAGGAGGAACTTTCTAGGATTCGGCGGCGGCTTGAGCTGAAAGGTGCCGCCGGAGAAGAATTCCCTTTTTTCCGGGTATCGGAACGTGAATAGAGGAAGCCGGCCATGCGTCATTTGGATTCCATTTTTATCGGCTGAGAAATGGGTGTTTCTGGGAATGATAAGAGAGAAGGCGTTTCTGGGGCGGGGAGGGGGTAG
>JAODKN010000021.1:23801742-23818182 GCA_026774425.1 Petrocephalus zakoni
ACGGGGGTCTTTATTTACCTAAGCCGCAGGAGGGACAGGCCTTTATTTACCTAAGACGCAGAAGGGACAGTCCTTGATTTAGCTAAGCAGCAGGAGGGACAGAGCTAGAAAGAGCGTAGGGGGGGGAGGGAGTGTACGTGAGGCACTCTGTGGTAGTGGGGGGGTGCCGCTGGTTAATATCAGACCAAATAATTAGATTTGCTATCATCTCAGCAGCAGCAGTGTGGGGATCAGGCAGATTAAAACTCTGCACCCCTGGTTAATATTCATGGCGGACGAGGGCCCGGCCCAGGGGCTTAGCCGAGGCTGAAAGGCGGCCTGGAGCTGCAGCTTAACGCTTTCAAAGTGTTCGGCTTTGCCGGGAGGACGCCGGGTGTGACCGAGGCAGGCCAGCCACTGCAGGAATGCTTCTGCTTCTGTTCCACCCTGCCCCGATCTTCTTTGGAGTCCTGCAATGTGTGACCAACCATTTAAAGGCGACCCCCTTGCAAAGCATTCTGGGAAATCTGTAGCAGTTTGGCAGAAAGAGGATCTGTGTGTGATAGAGAATAAGTGAGAATGGGTGGGTGAGTGAAAGAGTGCATGGGTTCGAGGTGGATTCCTTTAAATTTGCAATCTGTGGAAATAAACCACGATAGTACTGTGTAATGCTGTAGGGTTATACTGCAAAATATACTGTACCAAGGTGCTGGTTCAGCTTTGAGTATCTTTTTTCCACAGTGTAAAAGTGATTAGACATGACATTTCTCAGGGAGTTGGATGATTCAGGGACACTGTTCTGCTTTAGGAGCATCACAGTTTTCTAGGCTGGGTGAGCCAAGGAATCTTTTCTTCACTGTTCATTATAAACTGGACACTAGTTCCTAACCTAGACACCCCAGGTTTAGATCATAGACCATGTAACAGCAATGACGGTCCCCCTCCCAGCTCCCATTCCTACGTCCCCCACAAGCATGTTAGCGGTGATTCGTCAGGCTTAATTGGTGCAAAAATCCCCTCTTCAGCATATCGGCAGATGGGAGCTAGACAGAGACGTGTACCGTTGATGTACCGGAAAGAAAAGGCTGTTTTTCACGTCGCTCTACTGGTGGGATTAGTCTTGCTGGGGTTTTACTGCTCAGACTGTAAGGAGGAACAAAGACTAGAGCCTGTAGGCTAGAGGCTTGGAAAGTGTACTGTTGGTGCCCTTGGCCCTCTGCCCGTGAGTAGGAGTCGGCGTAGCTATCGGCCGCGTAGCAATCGCCCGTGTAGCGATGCATTAGATGTCCGTTAGAGATACCGTAACGTATTTGCCTATCTGCTGGGCCTTCGTGCCCTGAGTCATAAAACTTGGAATTTGAAAAGTACCGCCCTGCACCTGCAGACTGAGAGGCATCATGTCAGTCTCGTTGGGTGCTGAAATGGGGTTCCAAAAGCCAAATGTGTGAAATCAAGTGACACCCCCACACGCACATTTCACGCTACTCACTGGCGAGGGTGGGTGCCCACACACTCCTATAAACATGCAAAGATGAGAGGAAACACACCAGCTGAAGGTAGCTGTCTATGCGACTAGGTGCATACACATGAAAGTTGGGGGTTCAAGTGAGCTCTCTACTGCCCCCTGCAGGTGACAACCCCTGAGCCCATCTGCCCTTTCCTTTTGGCTTAATTGGCCTGAATCATTTAACAGAGATTAGTATTAACATTACAAGTGGATTTGAATCAAATTAAAAAGAGCATCAGTGATGCCATTTTGCCCAGCAGTAATGAGAACGAATGGCTTTGTTTCTCCATTTGTGATGGACACAGATTAGGGTACTTAATGAAGAAGGTGATGCTGTAGTGACCTAGCCTAGGTGAAATGAACATTTAGGTTAGTTTAAATGAAATGAAGTTATGTCACCAACGTAACCCACAAATACTGTGAAATAAGACCAGTAATGAAAACCTAAAGCATGAAGTTCAAAGACCAGCTAGATTTAAAAGTGTTAACAAGGTAAAATGAGCTTGTCAGCCCAGAAAATGGGCTAAGTTATCACCTCAACTGTACATTCTAGTTTGGGTTCCTTGCTGGTAAGGATAAACAGCGCTTTGAGGAATGTTCTAATACGGCTCTGCGGGGGAAGGATAGGTAAGACAACCTTAGTAACCGTTAATGTTCTTTCACTGTAACAGTAAGGCCTGAAAAAAGCCAGGATGTAACGGGAGCAGAAACGAAAACCTTGCAGCTCAGGGTGCAGAGTACCTAACCCAGTGAAGTGGTAGGGTTAGGGTTAAGGACTAAGTACTGTGAGCAGTATTGCATGGTATGGCAAGCTGCTGGGCAGCTAAATGGACTGACCAATAGGCAGGGGGCAGGAGAGGGAGACCCTTGCTGATTGGTGGGAGCTCCTGTTGCTGTTCTGCAGCTGTGACATCTGCATTTGAGTGCATTTAGAGAGCTCGTTCGCTTTTTCATAGGCCTGCTGCCCATTCTCCTTCCCAAACAACGGCCCAGGCAGCGCTTAGTCAGAATTAGTCTGAAACAAATTAGGACTCTGCTTATGGCCATGGATGGAACAAAGATTACGGGTTCAAATTAAAACAAAGGGGGAATATCTCCAGCATCAGTGAGCATTTGCCATGAAATACAATACAGGCCATCTTTAGCCAAGAGCAACCATTGTTTAAAAGAAATCTCATAGCATGCCTCCATACTTTCATATTCTTTTTCCATTTGTTTTTCTTCAATGACCATAAAAAATCTTATTTCTTTATTTCCTGTGAGGTTTGAGGTTATGCTGTTTTCTGTTTTCACAAGTTTTATCAGCTGCTATGATGTAGGTAGTGTAAGATTCCACCTACCCCCAGCGATGCTTGCAGCACATGGGGACTTGAGTCAGGTAACGGTGCCAGCCTTGGTTTGATAGGGTTCCAGCCAACTCACTGCTGCCACCCAGTGGCAGGGGGGAAATGAACTCTCTCTGGCTTATCTTCTTCACTACAATTAGATACTGTACTTCATCCGTACTGAATATGAAAAGAATGGTGATGGTTTAAATTGAGATAAAATCCCCATTACTTACAAGAGAAACTTTCAACCATAGTTTAATTCAGCATTACTGCGAAGCAGGCTTACACAGAAATATATTGCATATACATACACCACAACAGGTAGTGGTTAGGGCTGTTGAACCACATCCGATCATCAAGTTACTCTTTCACCTTGAAGAAACACCTCCAGACCCATCTGTACCCTAAATGCATAGACTGACCTGATACTTCTCCATGTCCCCTGTACATTGTTAATGTTGCACTTTCTGGTGATCGAATTGGTGTCTCAGTAGGTACTTTTTTGTTAGAAGTTGTTGTTTAGTTCCTGTTCCCATAACGCTTACACTAATGCCTAGCTGACTCGACAGCCATATGTCTGTAATGTGCTATTTGCCTCTCTTGGACAAAGCAATCTGACATATACAATAAAATGTGATGTAAGTGGCTAAGAACATGAAGTAGAAGGTACCTTTGAGCAAGCTGCCTAGTTTGGATCGTTCCTGTAAAATAGCCAGCTTCATAAATGGGTAACCCTGTTGTCTGGAGGCGTTGTGAGTACATTTCCATGAAATGCCTTTAAGTGTGAGTGTGTTTAAGGGCAGGGGTAAGTCTGACTAGCTGTATGGTGTTGCCACAGCAGCATCCCAGCCGGACTCTGGCGAGCGAAGACCCTGACTGCTGGCTTCGCAAACTGCCGGTCACATCCAGCCCGACCATGGGCAACTGCTCCATCTATAGTCGAGGTAAGGCCAGGAACCCCCGCTCGCCCACCACTGGTAATGACTATGACCTCAGAGGCATTCCCTGACCAGTCAGTAACTTGTAATCCGATCTGATTATAACGGAACGTTCTCAGTGACTGATGGATTTGCTCGGTACTACCACCACACCCTGCGCATGCCCCTTCCCCAGGACAGCACCTGTTCTGCAAGCTGACCCGTGAGGTCCAACAGGGAGAGAGTCTCTTGGCCATGCTGACGGGGCCCGACGTGGAGCAGACCTCCCCCACGGAGAACCAGAATGCGCCCATGAAGGAGGAGCCTGCCTACCCAGCCGCCCTGCACCCTGAGTTCCAGCTCCTCCCCCAGCAAGCTGGAATGGCAGCCATCTTGGCCACAGCTGTCATCAACAGTAAGAGCGTTTTAGGACGTGTGAACAATGTGTGCATTTGTCAGTTTGTCCTGTGCATAATCTGCTTCTCATTGATAAATAATCATGATAAATTCTGTTTGAGTGCTTGCAGAGGGTGCTTTAGTATCTGTGCTGAGATCACCAAACCTCTAGTGGGTTGAGATTATCTTGCATTCTCCATCTCTCATTAGTTTAACCCTAAGAGAACCAACAAAGTAACCAATGAGAAGTTCCTTAAACCAGCCAGCGATTGACACAGTGATCAAATCCATCGGGGTTTTGAAGCCTCATTCCTTTCATCACTAGAAAGATCTCCTCTCCATGCTTGGATGAACGTTTACTTTTCATCTACAAACTGCTCCACCGTATCCATTATGGCGTCTGCGGGAAAGCCTTTATTAAAGGAGTCGTGGACTGATGAAGCAGTGATTAATCACCAGACATGAACCTGGGGGATAAAACACCATCATCCATATTCCCAATTCCCGTCGTATTAGGGCCGGGCGCTTAATGAGCTAATTAAATCCTGGAGAACTCGTTATCAAAATAGCCAATGAACATGAGCCCTGACACTAGATAGGCGTGATTACTACCGTACCCACTCAGGGAGCGACCTTTTACTGCTGCCGTGGAGATGATGGATCGATTCTGGAAGTAGAGTCCTTGTTTCAGCAGTATTGGTGGCAGTAATCACAGTACAGTAAGATCTCCTATATCTGCCATTCAAGTAGTGGCACATTCAGCCAACCGGCATTGCACCTTCCATATGTTAGTGCCCTCACATGTATATGGGGCGATGTGCTTTAGTATTCTTTCTGTTTCCTCCGACATTTTTTCCCTCGCAATCTCTTATGTTCTATCAAATATCCAACTTAAAATAACGGTACAATAATCTCATGTTTGTGTATGAAAGGATTCAAGCCTACAAAACTGGTTACAATTCAGCGTTTTCTAGAGGAACTGTCAGATATCTGCAGAATAAATCTCAGAGGCAGTGCCTTGGTGCCAACGTTGCTGGGTACGAAACCTTTCGCTGTACTTCACGCCCAGTGCCCTGAGTAGGGTGTAAGTAGTGTAGACACAGACCTACTGTCAGCAGATATATGACACAGACCTACTGTCAGCAACATATGGTAAATTGTTTTCATCAGTTCATTCACAAGTTCAGTGCCGTCCCTCCGAATGTATGATAGAGATTAGCATTAGCTGGTGAAAATAAGAGACCAAGAAATGCAAACTAATATGTGACCCATGGCCCTGCCCAGGTGACATGTGCAGTATTTTATGACCTCTGCTCAGGTCCTTTTTTTTTTTTTGCTGTGTGATCGTCTCAGTACCATCTTCTCATGGCCACTGCTGTGTTTCAGAGGACATCTTCCCATGCAAGGACTGTGGGATCTGGTACCGGAGCGAGAGGAATCTGCAGGCCCATCTCATGTACTACTGCGCCAGTCGGCAGAAGCAGGCGGCCGGCTCACCCCCCCATGACAAGCCCAAGGACTCGTACCCCAACGAGCGCATCTGCCCCTTCTCCCACTGCAGGAAGAGCTGCCCGAGCGCCAGCTCCCTCGAGATCCACATGCGCACACACAGCGGTGAGGCCCTCAGCGGTCACATGAGCACCGGCATTACCGCACCACACAACACGGCCACATCACTGCAGCAGTATGTGTCAGTTACCCCGGGGGGCACAGCATTCATAGATATGGACATGGACACAGACACGTTTTCTGGAAGAGGGACCATTGTGCAAGAAAGTTGACCTAAAATATGACAGGAAATGCCTGTAAAAATAACACACTTGATCAATTAAATCTTCGAGCTATTTATCCTGGCCAGCAGCCATGTTTATCTCCACACAAAAACCATACATTTACTTGGGGGCCTCTTTTGGCCACAAAGAGTTACCATGAGAGTGGGGGGGGGTGACTTTTTGAGTGGGGCCCCAGAAACGACAAACCTGCCCCTGATCCTGTCTAATTGCAAAGTAGGGAGGAGCCTATCACAGGCAGTGCAGGGCTCAAAGCAGGGTGCACATCTGAATGAGTGTACTGGACGGGTGCGAATAAGGAGAGACCAGGAGAGATGCAGTTTCATTCATACATAGAAACTCATCATCATGGTAGTTTACTGATATTTAAAGAAATGGCAAATTCATACATAAAGAGCATGAAGGAGTATTGTAAAGCTCTCCTTCTCTCCCTCTCTCTCTGTCGTCCTCTGTCTGTCTCCCTCTGTCCATCTCTTTCCTTCTCTCTCTCTCTCTCTCTCTCTCTCGTCCTCTGTCTCCCTCTGTCCATCTCTTTCCTTCTCTCTCTCTCTCTCTGTCTCCCTCTGTCCATCTCTTTCCTTCTCTCTCTCTCTCTCTCGTCCTCTGTCTGTCTCCCTCTGTCCATCTCTCTCCTTCTCTCTCTCTCGTCCTCTGTCTGTCTCCCTCTGTCCATCTCTTTCCTTCTCTCTCCCTCTTTCCCTCCCTTTCTTTCTCTCCTTCCTCCCCTCTCTCCCTCCCTCTCTCTCATCCCCCCATCTCTCCACCAGGCGAGCGCCCCTTCGTCTGCCTCATCTGCCTGTCGGCCTTCACCACCAAGGCCAACTGTGAGCGGCACCTGAAGGTGCACACGGACACACTGAAGGGCGTCTGCCACGGCTGCGGCTTTGTCTCCACCACCAGGGACATCCTCTACAGCCACCTGGTCACCAGTCACATGGTGTGCCAGCCAGGCTCCCGCAGCGAGGTCTACTCCCCCGGACCAGGCCTGCCCCCGCTGCAGCCGGCCACAGGTAACAAATGGCACTAGGCCGTGCGTATACACTCTGGAGAATTCATTCTTTAAATCAGCGGTGCTCAAATCATGGGTTGCAACCCGAAAGTGGATCACAGTACAGTACTGTATTATATTGGACTTTATTGCATTGTGCCTCTGTTTCGGTGCTATGTTTCCCAGTAGGGTGACTATCCCTTTGATTGCCCCCTCCTCCCTCAGGCAGGAGTCCCGTGGAACCCGGTGCCCCCCTGAAGTGCCAGCTCTGTGGCTTTGTGGCCGAGACAGCCTCACTCCTCCAACAGCATGTGCGGGGCCATCTGGAGGCAAAGGGCCCCATTGGGGCCCGGCACAGCCCCCCCTCCATGGAACGTCTGGAGCCCCCAGCCGCCACGGCCCGGCCCGACTCGGCCAGCCCCGGTACCAACGGGGCCTCTGCTGCGGCTCGGGAAGGGAGTCCGTCTGCCCCGGCTGGGTCCCCAGCCCTCGTGAAGGTTAAGGAGGAGCCTCAGTGTGACTCTGTCAGCATGGATGAGGAGGGACCAAGTCAGGAGGTGCTGGACAAGGAAGGGCAGGTGAAGGACACCTCTTCCCAGACCTCCTCCCCCCGCAGTCCTCCTTCGGTGCAGGTGAAGACGGAGCTCCCCAGCCCTACGCCAGGCTCCAGCCCGGTGCATGTGGGTGCAGGTGGATCCGTGATCCCTGGCAGTGCTGTGTTCCTGCCACAGTACATGTTTGGACCTGAGGCCACCATCATGCCACAGGCCTCGGAGATCCTGGCCAAGATGTCGGAGATGGTGCACAGCCGGCTGAAGCAGGGCCAGGGCTCGGGAGCCGTGCCTGCCTTCTACGCGGCCGGCTCCCCCGTCCAGAAGGGGGCGACGTGCTTTGAGTGCGACATCACCTTCAACAACGTGAACAACTTCTACGTCCACAAGAGGCTGTACTGCTCCAGCCGGCACCAGCAGGGCGAGGTGGCTGGTCCCGCCCCTCAAGGGAAAGAGCGGACGGTTCCGCCGGTACGCCCCACGGCATACGACTCCCCTCCGGGAACGGCGGTGAGCCAGGCCCCTCCGCCACCACACAGCGACACAGAGTCAGAGGTGGGCACCACGCCGGCTGTGGAGGTGAAGAGTGAGGAGGGGGCACTGAAGGACCCCACGTCCTCGGAGGGGGAGAGTGGTGGGCGGAGCAGCGAGGGCAGCCAGAGCCCCGGCGGCTCGGTGGGCGAGGGCGATGACGACCCCAGCCGCACTTTCTGCCAGGCGTGCAACATCCGCTTCAGCCGGCACGAGAACTACATCGTGCATAAGCGCTTCTACTGCGCCTCGCGCCACGACCCGTCCAACCAGCGCCCCCACCAGGGCAAAGCTGCCTTCCTGCCGCAGCCCATCCGCACGCGCAAGCGCAAGAAGATGTACGAGATCCACATGGCCCAGACCAAGGCCCTGACGGGCTCTGCTGCCGCCCCCGTTTCGGTGCCGGCCCAGGCCCTGGCTCCCGCCGTGACCGCAAAGCAGGAGCCTGTGGCCCCGATGACCCGGGTGTTGGAACAACCCGCCATTCCCATAAGGCACCTCTCTGGCCCCTCGCCTAGCCCCGGCCCTGAAGGCGAGGGCCCCATTGACCTCAGCAAAAGGCCACGTCTGCGGGAGACCCCCCGGGTGGGCTTGCCGGCACTACCGCTTACTGACTACCACAAGTGCACCGCCTGCAGCATCAGCTTCAACAGCATCGAGAACTACTTGGCCCACAAGACCTTCTACTGCCCGGCCACCACCCTGCAGCAGCGTTCCCTGGAGCAGCTCCATCGGCTGAAGCGCTCTGCCTCCACGTCGCCGCCAACCCGCCCCCCGGACGGGCCAGAGCCATACTCGGACCATACGGAAGGCAGGGAGGTGAAGCCAGATACAGTCGCCACTGCGACGCCCTTTGGCACACAGCAGCCTGGGCTTGCCAGGTCGCCTGGCTTACCTGCGCCATCCGGTGCCAAAGCGCACGCCTCCCCTGCCACTGGCCTGCCTGTGGTGTGTCCTTACTGCCCACCCAATGGTGCTGTCATGGGCGACTTAATGGAACATTTCAGAACGGTGCATGGCCTGGTCCTGACCCTGCAGCCTGCCCTGGGCCGTGGTTGCCCCGACGATGGGGAGGCGGCCCACCACTCCGAGGCCCAATCTGCTCCTGTTAGTCCTGCCCCCAACCTGAGCCCTAAGGACCCTCCCCCAACCACACCTCCACATCTCGGCCCACCCCTTCACAGGGAAAGTGTGAATGGCCGGGTGAAGAAGGAGCCCGTCTCCCCTTCCTCACCCCTGGTCAACGGAAGCCCCCTGGGGTCTCACAAGGATGGGATTTCCCCTCTGGCTATCACCCCCCTGACTGTCTCACCCGTGCCTGAAGTCGCACACTCACAGACACCCCCTCACGGCCACAGTCAAGTGCCCCCCAAGACGACACTCATCTCGCCCCTGCAGAATGGCAACACGCGCTTCTGCCGCCTGTGCAACATCAAGTTCAGCAGTCTCTCCACTTTTATAGCACACAAGAAATACTACTGCTCCTCCCACAGTGAGGAACATGTCAAATGAGAGGCTTTTGCTCCAACTGGCCCCGCCCCTGACCACACCCATGGTCCCACCCATGGCCACGCCCCTGGCCATATCCCTCCACGACATGTTCAGAGCCTCTGGCTCCGGCCTTCTGGACTGATCACATAACTGTCATGCTGGTTTCTCCGTTTTGAGGAGGGAGGTGGGCCGGTGCCGGCCGAGGGAATTGAGAGCTGGCAGTCACTCGCCAGGAAATGGGCTGCCATCGCCTCTCTTTTGTCGCTGGTATTGTTACTCTCCAAGGGTCAACTTTTTAATCCATGCTATGGAATGAAATCTGCCACCTGCATCCTGTGATACTTCCTCTGAGGGTTATGGTGGAACATGCTGTGTCAGACAAGTCCTACGGAAGTGTCTCGGCCCTGCATCTGTCTGCTTAATTTAGCTCGGCAAGCATTATTTGTTTTCTTGAAGGTATTGTTGAAGTTAATCCCAATTAATCGATGCATTACATGCCCTTGTTTAAAACACTTCCTTTGAAGGCCACATGCACCGTGTTCAGTCGTGAATTGGGGGGACAGTGCCCCCTAGTGGAGCTGTGTATTTTGTGTTAAACAGCTGACTACATTGAATTAAATGAACTTCATTGAAAAAAATACTGTATTTTTTGTTGTTTCTACACTGGCTCTGCCGTGAAATGACAAATATGTCTGTTTTAACCTAAATACGACAATGAACTGTCTGCTGTTTATAGCTGAAATCACTGCAAAATGAAATTTCTTTTCAGTTTTAGTTTTTCTGAAAGAGTGGAAAAATGCAAAATATTTATATTTGAGTCCCTGCTGGCTTTTTGTGAGCGTAAGCTATATAGTGTCTTTCAAAAGAGATTATTTCTATTTTTGCGTTTTGTAATTTTAATCCTTTGAATAGATTTTCTTTTTAATCTTAGTATGGTAAAATACGTATTCAGACCAGTTACCTAGAAACACAACATATCATTTTAACGGTCAGCACCTGAAGTATGTAACCACCTGAAATTTGTGATTTCTTATCTTTAAGCAGAAGATGTTTTCTTCAGTGTATGTGGGTGAGAGAGGGGAAGAAACCTTCCATTTTGTTACATGCAGTCGTGGTTTTCATGTCACTCGGTCTCTGGACTGGAGAGCAGCTGATAAAATCTCCAACAACAATCACAGGAACAACTGGACGGGAACCACACCTCGCTTGCTGACACTCGCCCGCACACTCTTGACCCCGTGTGGCCTGCCCGTTTCCTCTCCCTCTGCCAACGCCGCTGCTCTAGCCTCTCGAGTCGAAATGCAATTTTAATTAGAAGCGACGCCTTTGAATCGGGCCCCGGTCCATGCAGCTGGACTGATGTCGTAGGATCTGTCTCGTGACAATGTTTGCGTGTTGCGTTTTATTCTGGCTTGTGCTGTGTTCTCATTTTGGAAATAAAAACAGGAGAGTGAAGTTAAAGTATTAGTGTAGTGAAACCGCCCCCTTTCGGCCTGAAAGACCGCAGAACGCCTTTTGTTTTACTCGTTTACATTTCTGTGGGTGTAGCAGTCTGCTCCCAGTTCGAAGATTTCCCTTGATCTTTCATTGAACTGGCCGTGGAGGTAGCCGCCATGCACAGGCCATGTTAGGCTTCTACCTGATGGCTGTTATTCGAACCAGGGATACTCAGTCCTGTGGGTGGTTTCTGCCTTTTTTTGTATCAACCCGTTTAAAGAAGAAATCTGTTGCTTGAACTGGAAACACAACTGCTTATAAATGTTTGTTTAGGGGGAAAAACTGTCAGATTTCTTTTGGCTTTTCGGCTCTGAATAATTTATATTTTAGATGGGTGGATTTAAAGGAGGACTGTTTTTTATTTTAAATGGAAGGCAGTCGGGACGAACGTCAAACGTAGAAGGGTCAGTGCTGAAGAACCGTGTTGTACAGATTTCCAAAATGTTTCAGTTACAGACTCTCTTGTTTTTTTTTAAGTGTATTTATGTTTAACAGCACTTTTTTTTGGCCCTTTGAAGGATTTAAAGAAGAATAGAAAATTACAGCTGAGATATTTTGTGAATAATTGCAGAGATGTCGATAATGAGAAAATTATGAATGTCAGAGTTTTTTTTTTCTTTTTCTTTTTAATCTCAAATGAAGTTCCACTACACTCTTGTCCAAACTATGCATGGAAAATAAAGCATTCTGAGGGACATTTTAAAGTCTGCTGTATGTGTCTCTGTCTACATAATCAGCACCATCTCGACTCTAACTGGCTCACAGAGGCCCATATCATCATCGTCAAACACCATGCACATATCAAATTCAGTTCAATTGATTGCTTAATACTGGCTGTTAATGTGGAAAAAGCAATGATGACACCAATTTCCCGTCATGCAAAGCAACACCCTCTTTTGTTTCCTATTAATATTAGGGTGCCTGAGCACCTCCTCCTTTTGCCCAAATGACTGAAAGTTTCCCCCCTTCTGAGTTATGTCCCTTTTATGTATACCCCACCGCCCCAGGTCCAGCACCTGCCCCTCAAAAAGTCTTTGCATACCGTAGCACTGCTGTTAGGTGAGACTTATTGGCAGTTGTTCTGCCTATAATGATTGCACTGCTAAGTAAAAAATAAAGAGTAAAATAAGTGGCCACAACCAGTGTCTGCATCTACATGTGAAGCTTTGCCCACCCTGCACTACAATCAGCGTCTAATGTAGGAGGAAGGACTCGTCCAAGTATTAGGAGAAGCTGTACCGGAATCACACTGTAGTCTGTGCTGGGATTGTGCCAGCTGGGATGTGTAAGGTGCTTATTATGGGAAATACGAAGGAGGGGGAAGAAAACCAGGGGGGTCTGGCATGATTGATCCTGTGCGAGAGGGAGTCATCTGCAGGGCACTGGCGGTGTCAGGCTATAACTGGGGGGGGGGGGGGCGGCACTGTAAAGGCGGGGTGTGCTGTTGCCACTGGAACTCCACACTGCCTGGCGCCACTCCCAAAACTGGCAGGAACCTCCAGTGAGGCAGTGCGGTGAGGGGCCACCTGACAGAAACTGTGTGCTCGAGCCACTGAACACAAGTCTTTGCTAGCAGACATCCAGGACTCATTAATAGTGGGGATGACTCCCTTGCAGGTTGCAGATGGTTCAGCTTCCTTGACTTGCATATAGTGGCAAACGCCCTGGGGCATGGACTGTGGCACTATAGAATCATGCCTTTTGGGTTCTGCAATGCCCCCCACCACATTTGAGAAGTGCCAGCAGGGGGACTATGCACCATTGTCTAGTTCAGGGGTGTCAAACTCCAGTCCAGGAGGGCCAGTGCCCTGTGTAGTTTAGTTCTTTCCCTGTCCCACCACAGACAATTGAGATGAAGAGTTGTGTGGTAATTGGCACAAAGAGCTGCGAGGCATTGAATCAGTTGTGTTAAACGGAGGTAAACCCAAAATGTGCATGGCTCCGGCCCTCCAGGATTGGACATTAACACCCCTGGTCTAGTTGGATGACCTTTGAAGGAGTTCTTATGTACCTCTAGGAGGACCATTCCGAGGGCTGGTCTCAAGCTCAACCCTGGAAAGTGCCAGATCCTCCAGCAATTATAGTTCTTGGGCCAAACAGTGGATACTGACAGAATTTACATAGACCCAAAGAAGCTTGCAACCATGAGGGGCTGATTAATAATATAGACAGCATTGGAACTGTGGAGTTTCCTGTACCTAGTGTTTTACTGCTGGTCTGTAATCAGGGACCAGCGTCTTCTGGATGAGGTAATGTGACACGAGATTCCGTATATTCAAGAGGATCCTGACCACTGCTCTACTGCCAGCCTTCAACAACCCAAATGCCCCCATTTCTCGTCATACCAGCAAAGTGGGCATCAGTGACAATGTTATGTTAGGATTAGAGAAGGGTCAAGGTAGAGCCTAGAAGAGTTCATAGGAGGCATGTTGATAAAGATTGAAAAAAAAGAACAGCACCTGTTTGTGTGTTTGACGTCATGCTTCCAACGCTACAGTATCAACGCTGGCCATGGGAGACTGAGTGTGTTATTGGAAATATGTTCCCCTCATATCTGACAGTATACTTTGTACAACCACTAGGGGGCAGCAGCACTTTATGGCTATCAGTCGCCTTCGTTTGTCTTGCTACAAAGGTATTTCAAGCGCATTGTCCACTGATGTAGTTTGAGATTGTATGAGAAATAGTGACTACCATTGAAAACATCAGTGAATAATTCAAGACACAATCCTTATTCTGTTGCCAGGAACAAATCTGGCCTTTTGGTTGCACAGCTTGTCACAGTGACGCGTATCTCAGTACATTGTGCTGTCACTTGGTAAAGATGTAATCACTGATGTTGGCTCAGTGGAGTGACTCACTGATTCTGGCCTGCGATCACCTTATATTCCTCATATGTCAAATCACTGTTAAGGATGCTGAACTGAAATATCTAATTACTGCTGGTTAAATGGTTTTGTATCAGTTATTTAAACCATTTCTTTATCACCACAAGCACTATAATGATCCCATGTAATTGTGTCTCTATGATTAGCAGTTAAGGACTTTTTAGCAACTGGCAGTGGGGGGCGCCGACTAGGCAAGGGGGTTCTGAGTTATCAGTGGGGGCACCATGTGAATGAAGTGAGGAAGTCAAGTTAGCGGGGGGGCGGGGGGTGCACCAAGTTAGCAGTGATGTGCGCCGACTAGGCAAGGGGGCTGCTGAGTTAGCAATGATGTGAGCTGACTAGGCAAGGGGGGTACCCAGTTAACAGTGATGTGCGCCGTCTAGGCAGGGGGGTACCGAGTTAGCAGTGATGTATGCCGACTAGGCAAGGGGGGTACCGAGTTAGCAATGATGTATGCCAACTAGGCAAGGGGGCTGCTGAGTTAGCGGTGATGTATGCCGATTAGGCAAGGGGGGTACCGAGTTAGCAATGATGTATGGCAACTAGGCAAGGGGGCTGCTGAGTTAGCGGTGATGTGCACCGACTAGGCAGGGGAGGTACCGAGTTAGCAGTGATGTGCACCGACTAGGTAGGGAGGGTACCGAGTTAGCAGTGATGTGCGCTGACGAGGTAAGGGGCGTACCGAGTTAGCAATGATGTGCGGCAACTAGGCAAGGGGGGTGCCAAGTTGCCAACGCGGGGAAACGGTAATGAATCTTCTTTGTTCTTTGTTACCACTGCATTCTGGTGCAGTGGTAAGAAGTCCTCTCATGGGGCCAGGTTGTTGGTGTGCCTTCTCCCCAGCTCCGATGAAGGTGATGGATCTTACTACGTTGAAGTTAATCTGCTGTACTTAATGTATCCACCAATGACCTCAGAACCTGGTCATGATGCTAGCAGTAATGCCTCTCCACCAAAGCTTTCAGACAGCTGCTGAAGGTGTGCTCTAAGGTGCCCTTCTCTGGCACAACTGAGTTGGGGAGCATGCGCTGACCCTGCGTGTTGTCGCACCAACCGCACAACAAAACATATCAGTATCCCAGTTGGCGACCCCCCAGGTAGATGCGCAGTCTAGTCCCACCCTCCGGAAGTGGCCATCCATCTGCCGCAGCCAGGTGTTACATGCGCACGCCCACGGCCTGGTCCAACCTCTCGGAGCCTCAGCAAGTTATGCCACATGGCCATAGTGCTGCAACTGGTGCTCCCTCACAATGCAGGTAATGTGCCTCATTCAGGACTCCCTGAGCAACCGCAATCGACAACTCATCAGTGACAGCTTGATCTTGGAGTCTGGCTCCAAGTCCAGACTCATTCTTCTAGTAGGTGGTAACCTACTTTCACCCCGATTGCCAGACCCGTGGGGACTGACACAATCCTTGTAGCCAGCCCTATTGGTGCCAGTGGTAACATTGAAGTCACCCATGACCAGAGGAAGGGCAATCACCTCGTGGGCATCCCTCAACCACCGATTGGAGTTGCGAGTTGAAAGTTTCCCGTATCAAGACATCACTCACCGCAGTCGGAGCATACACTGAGACAACAGACAAGACACCCAATGAGTGCCTTAGCCTGAGTCTCATGATGCGCTCCTTGAAAGGGGTGACATCGGACACCACTGGGAGGAGCCAATCTGCCACAGCAACAGCTACTCCCTGGGTATGGCAGCCATCAGAGCGACCAGAAACAGTAATAGGTATAACCACCTACAGATATCTGGCCACACCCCAATCTGCATACCTCAGACAGTGCCCCCACTGAAATGCATAGTTTGAAGATGGTCATCTTGCCAGGGAGAGAAGATGTTTCACGAGGCCACATGCATGGACCCTCGCCTGGCCCCGCCTCGTTGACCAGCTCCTCGCCCGGGCCTTCATCGTCGCCAGGCTCCTCGCCTGGTTCTTCTCCTGGATCCTCCTCATCGCCAGGCTCCTCTCTGGGGCCCTCCTCGTCGCCAGGCTCCTCTCCTGGGCCCTCCTCATCACCAGGCTCCTCTCTGGGGCCCTCCTCGTCGCCAGGCTCCTCTCCTGGGCCCTCCTCGTCACCCGGCTCCGCTCCGGGGCCCTCCTCGTCACCCGGCTCCGCTCCGGGGCCTGCCTCGTCACCCAGCTCCACTCCGGGGTCCACCACATCGCCCCGCCCCTCGCCGGAGCCCGCCCCAACGGCTCCTTCCCACCTGGTCTCGCCTGTGGCTGTCCCCCCGACGGCTCCTTCCCATCTGGTCTTGCCTGTGGTTGTCCCCCCGACGCCTCCTGCCTGTCTTGTCTCGCCTGCGGCTGTCGTACCGATGGCTTCTGCCTGCCTTGTCTTGCCTGCTGCCGTCACGACCTAGATTGGGACCCGATGGGCTTAACCCTAAGTCCTGGACCTGAACCACTATTTTCCCCAGTCCCAAGGTGGCCTGTGATATTGGTGGGGTCACAAGAGGGTGAAGGGCTGTGTTTCGGTCTTCTGGAAAGGGATATGTTTCCCCCTGTTTGGTCTGTCTTCCCGGGTCCCCTCTCCCAGTGTGCCCTCATGTGTTTAGCCCTTGTCGTGTTC
>JAODKN010000021.1:23821676-23841738 GCA_026774425.1 Petrocephalus zakoni
AATGAGGAAACTGGACTGAGTGAGTTATGGATCCCAGTACTGCAACATATAATGAGGAAACTGGACTGAGTGAGTTATGGATCCCAGTACTGCAACATATAATGAGGAAACTGGACTGAGTGAGTTAAGCAAATTTGCCCTTCAATTAATATTAGTAGTTGAGGGCTAATGTAAGACTTAAAGGGGCAGACATTTTAAGTCTTGGTGTTGGTTTTTTGTCATGTTGCTGCGACTTATACTATTACAAAAATAATAACGTATTTTTGTTAGTATATCTGTAACTGCACCGTGCTGATCTCCAGTGCAAATGTTAAAATTTAGCCACTCCGGCTGCGTGAAAGACTGTGGGACTGACACTAAGGGCTATTGAGGCATGTATGACTCAGTTACATACCCACATAAAAGCAAGATATGCTTTTACAGAGAAGAGGCACAATGCAGTCAGTGGGGGTGGAAATATGCCTGCTTCTGAATAACACCGATTCGCAAACAGAGGCACAGTTTATCTTCATCTTATTTAATAAATAAAATATGAGAGATGGCCTGTCATGTGCCGTGTGGCATATGTCTCCGGTCGTGATATTCAAATCTGTTTTCTGAAATAAAAAGCATCAGCTCTCCAGCATATGCAGGTGTTTCAGGAAGAATGTGATATGTTTTATGATTATCTAATAAAAATAGAATAAGGATATAAGAATATATGGTCAAACCTGTGTAACCAAGCCAAGCCAATCCAAACCAGACCAACTCACATCCTGGCACTGAAGAAGATTGCTTGAGTTAGACATGGCCTTGTGCCCATGGGCGCCATCTGGTGGTAAATATATGGCAGTTCATAAGGCATTTGGCAGCAGGACAGCGGTCTGGCTACCTTGCTTAATTAGCTCAGCTGTCAAGGATCACCAATTGAACAACAAGCGTATTTAAGATGCCTTCAAGCATAAAATTAATTAATTAATTAATTAATGAGCATAAAGAGTATTACTGATAAATAGTTTGTGGTGCATCTAGTAATGTATTTAAGCTGCTTATTTGCCCCCTTTTTAGTAAAAAAAAATGGCAAAATGAAGCTTCATGCAGTCCTGAGGCTTTCTAGCCAAATGATCTGGCAAAAGGTTCATTACATGAAGCCACATTTAACACAGTGTGCCCCGGTGACACCTTCTGGTGAATATAGTGATGGGGACAATGGCACTACTCAGGCAAGTGAAAGTATTAAAAAAGCCAATCTGTTCAACTGTACTTGAGCTGAGACCGAATGAATTTGACACTTGAGGGAAATGTTCCAATATGAAGCTGGAAACAATGAGTTTGCCATCACTAGGTTAATATTTACATGTATTGTACTCCTCAGGTATTTCATCCTCAGTAGTGACCTTTTTGACACAACACTTAAAATCGGTGTTTCACTTCCTTGTATTGACAATTCAAATCTCGAAACAAATCAATAGGGTGTCCCTGTGGGAAGCCGGGCCTGGTCTGCTTCTGAGAATGTCACAAGCCTTGTAGAAGGGTTTCAGCAGACTCTTCTTACCACATGCGCATTTCGCAGCCTTGCTTTTTAACAAAGTGAACATTTTCAGTGCTTTATATTGTTAGTCATTGTTTAGCTGGATGCTAGAACTTTGTTATATATGTCCTGTTGTCTAGCTTCAAGGTTTTAAACCACCATACTACCTGCTTTGGGTCTGTCACTCATCTCAGAGCATGGCACACCCATCACCTATGAAATGACTACAGCTAGTCGTGATTTCCTTGGCATTTTCTTGCAAACGAGCGCGAACAGACTGTGAATACTAGGTTTCTCTGCTCTACACGTGAGGCAGTTTTGCATGTGAAATAATAAAATGTCTTCAGGCCAGTGTCTGAAGAGTCGTGACATAACCATTTAGTAAAACTTGACAAAATGCAAAATGCTTCATTGACACTTTCTGGAATTTTACGTAATGTGTGCTGTTAGCCAGCAAATAATTAGCACATCACTTTCTGCTTCTCTCTCAGCAAAACAAAGATTTAAATGTCTTAAAACTTTGGCCAATTTCGCGGTGTCTCCCCAGAGGGTAGATTATTCAAGAGGCCCTCCTTGTCATAGCAAGCAACACGAGTGTTATGTGCCTTAGCAGGTTAGGGTGCTGTGTTGGTGACTGGAAGGTTGCTGGTTCAAAACCCAGGCTCACCAGTGATGTCACCTTTGGGCCCGTGAGAAAGACCCTTAACCCTTAATTGCTTTAGGGATGTCTGTCCCCCCCATCCCCCAAAAAAATGTTGCTTTGGATAAAAGTGTCTTTCCTTGAACATCTAGTGCTTGATAAAATCATTAGTGGTTGACGAACTCTAGCCGTGGTCTCTTTCCTGGTCTAAGGAAGGTCGAGAGGCTGAGTGCCCAAGGTCCCTGAGATAACAGATCTGCCGGATGTCGTGGGCTTTGTCGCCGGTGACATTTCAGCAGCATTCGGGAAGAGCGGGCCGCTGCTCGGGCCTCATTCAGAGTTCCTGTGACGCCCGTCGCATGGAGGATTTCACGGTGTGTGCCGGGGAGCCCATGCCGACATGAGACTAAAATAGCCTGGCAGCTATGGAGCTCCTGAAAGCCACGCCGGGCTCAAGCTGTGTGCGAGGCAGAGGGTAAGCTGGCCGGAGAGCATTGCCCCTATACGCCAACGCAAAGCATAAACAGAGGACTTAAGCTGAAAGGAGTCAGGGAGGCGGGGAAGGCCTGGAGAGCTCAGAGGCAGGCTGGCATCACACTAGGGCAGGGGCTGGAGGGAGGGCGAAGATGCACGCATTCAGGGACAACTCTCTGTTTATCCAATGGCAGACGTTGCTCTTCATCTGTGACTGCGAATGAAAATATTTCTATAGCAGTACAGCATTCACACCGTTGGCTAATGTCCTCTTCAGCCAGACCTCACCTTAGGTCCCCTCCTTGCTGAGATAGGCTTTGCATGACTTAATAGCTGGAAAAGCAATTTGAAAATGGATAAATGGATTGACAATATGGTGTTTTCTTCTTGTAGATAGAAGTGTAAATTGACAGGTTTTGAAAGGCCTTAAACTAGAATTAAATGGCGCAAACTGGTATGCACATTTTTTTTAAGATTTTGTATAACAGTCCTTTTATGGAATATAAGAAAATGCCATGGTCTCTTGGACAGCATAACCAGATGGCTTTTTCACACTTTTTTTTATCAGAAACACCATCCAGGCAACCAATGATGGCCGCTCACTCGAACCCGCTGCTGTCACTCTGATTAGCCGTGTGCCTGCTCCGCATCCTCCCCGCAGGGGCTGCCGGCACGGAGCACCCTGCAGGTCACCCGACTCTGACGATCGCCTGTTACCTGACAATCACCTTCCGCCTCTGCAGGGGGACGTTACTCAGGGGAGAGAAGCATCTGAATGCTAATGCCTGCTTCAGTTTCTGCGTCTCTATATCCATATTCCATAACCATTTGCCCAACACAGGGTCATGGTGAGCTGGTTGATGGTTTTTACCACCACTCAAACCACCCATCTACATGTAGGTCTGGGAGCCCGCTCTTGGTTGCAGGCAGTCACTACACTATAGGGGGCCCCCAAAATTACTTTTGAGTGCAGCCCCTGAAGCAACAAATGTGCCCCTGCTCTCTGGATGCACAAGGCATGCGGGTGGGATGTCAGTCAGAAATTTAGACACGAATTGTAAATAGCATTTCAAGAAATGTATCTGCTCCCTGTCTTTTTCATTCTGAACAGACAGTAATTACACTGGATTTGCGCAGAGGTTTATAGTCTGTAACGTAGCAACTTGACAGGCATTTGTTCACTTTGCTCCGACCTGCGTCCCAGTTTAGTACTCAGGGATGTGTAAACGATGGTGTGGCAAAGATCTGACAGTGAACATCCAGCAATTTTCCTCTATCAACTGTGGCATTACACTTTTAAGGGAAACAAGGGTAGATGTAGATGAGTAAAACAGAAGACAAATATCATTCCCACAGGCACAGTAGGAGTAAGTGCATTTTTTTCCAGTAAATTTATTTAAGAAGCGATCGGCTCCAGGGTTCCAGTGACGCTGTCCTCAGTTCCACCCAAGATTTTACTTGTACACAACGAGAGGCTTTTGTTCCTCTCCTCCATTGTCATCTGGCTTTTTCGGCTTGCTAAGTCTGATGTGCGTGTTTATGCATCTGTGTGTGGAGGTTGAAACTGAAATTGATCCGGCTTCTATGATGATTAGCAAAGTCTATGCAGCTAATGATTCTTTAAAACCACACCCACCCGTTGACGTGATCAATAAAATACCTCAGAGAAAATGCTCTACGAACAACTACAGCTGTTTCCATTTGTCTGCTGGTTCTGTAAGGGGAAAATGACTTTGATATCGGCGGCAACACTAACCTCTGGATTGAGACCTACAGAAAAACTTCCACAAAAACTAAAAACAGTAATCGAATGAAATATAAGATCACAGGAAAGATGGCGTACAACACAATGTGCTCAGGGTGGAACACCCGGGCTGAGACGCATGCACGCACTCCGTCTGAACACCTCCGACAGCTACTTTCATACCCTCTGGACACGTCCACCTGTCTGCCAGCTTCACAAAGAAGAAGCATCCTGGCATCCTAGACTCCATACTCACTCGGAAATGGATCAAAATAAATAGTTATTGCTTAGTTATTGCTAAGCAAGCCATTTGTCTGGACTGGAAAATTTTGATAGCTGCAAAACTAATAACAGAACAAGGTACATCATACATTTTACTTAGAATTTATTTTTTATTTTAGTTAGATTTGTTACGATTATTGAATCTACTTATGGCTGATTTTCTAGTTCAAGCTAGTTGACTGACAATGAGAGCTGATCCTATCCAAGGCATCAACAGGAACAGAATAGACACTTGGGTTTAGACTGAACCATGATGCCAATTAACAGGCTGGTTGAATATTTTAACTTTTATTTTGGGGACTCAGTGCAACAATCCAGATGCCAGACAGCAACAATTTGGGCACCAGACGGGGTAAACTGGGGCCTGGTGGCCTGCAGATTCGTCATTACTGTCCCCGGTTTTGGGGATTTAATGACCAGTGAGCTGTTTGCTATAAGGGTGAACACACGGCGGAGGTGGAAGGAGGTCTGACAAGCTGAGGAAGAGGCGAGGAGAAAAGTCACGCCCCCGAGGTACTGGGTCACGATGGCCGTGTAGCATGGCGTGAAGCAGAACAGGTGCATGTATGGGATAGGCAGCCACTGTCCTGCCCACGGACGGAGCCTGGCGCTCAGTCTGCCGAAAATAGGCGTAATTAGCAGTAAGGACTGTGACTCTCACCATTGGTTTCCTTAGATAGCCTAGCATTACCATAAAACAATTGAAATGCGGCTGACGACCGGGCTCTCCTCTTTGGAATGGGAATTATTTAGTCCAGTGCACATAAACAAAAACCTTATGCTCCAAATCTGCTGGCAATAGTTCAAGTCACACATGAAAGATACCAGTGTATGCAACCATACCTTCCCCTCAAAGGAAGGACAGCTGTAGGCCAAGCTTTCACCTGAGTAGAGCCCTGTGTCTAATTGGAGCATGCCTGTGATCCAAGAGTCTAATAGGGAGACACTTCCATGTCATAGATTCAAAGAGAGTAAAGCTCTGCTGCAAGCCACAAAGAGAAAGACTCTTCAAACCTCCAGGCTAACCTCTTCAAACCTCCATACTTCGAAATTTTGCAGTTTGACTTTAGCTAATGTGTTGCTATGTCTGACGTTGGTGCCCATACTCTCAACCTATTCATCGCATGAAATGTCTGTGTCCTGGTGCCTGCCTGTGCTGTGCAGCTCAGTAGTTCGTCTCCAATGATCCAAGTTGATGCAACAGTATCCTTTATTTTTATCACAGGCTGTTAGAAACCCCCCCCCCCCCCACCACTGGCCCAGGTACCCTAACAGATAGGTCGTTCAGTATGTCTCTTATTTGACAGGTGACAAAGTGGTACTTGAGGTACTTGTGAATCCTATAAGATAGAGCTTTTCACGACCACTGATGTTTCCGCATTCTGATCGCATCGCATTAAAGCTGGAAATGTTTAAATTGCCCACCGATCCATCAGCCGGTATCCCACCCCTGCTACTCGGCCAGCAGCCACTGGGTTCCGCAGGATTTGCCTCCCGGGGCCACGCAATAGTAAGGGAAAGTTAGCGAAAATGCTAATAAGTAGTTATAGCAAATAAGCTGTGATGCGGATGTATATATTTTCTATCAAACAGGTTGTTATCCTGTTATCTTGTCCAAAAGCTCTCCCTAGAAAGTGGCACTTAGTCACTTGGTTCATTGAGAGTGAAGCTGGTGATGGCGGAATTCGGAGAAGACGGCTTGACGGAAAGAGAAAGGAAGTGATTTTTAAACAAAAGAGGAAAAAAGGAGAGGATCTGAGGAATGCTGGTGGGGGGCCACAGGCTGGGCTTTTCGAAGCAACGGGCCGGGGCTTTGTCTCCACGAGGTGGGGGTGCCCCGGGGTAAATACTGCTGCTACATAATTCTACATATATGGCTGAAGGTGTTGAAATTAGACCGAAATAAATGTATTTCTTTTATGTGTGTGGAATAAAAAATTACACCAGGCAACTGCGGGATCCAAGAAGAAAAGTAAAATAAATATTAAACCATAAGCTTCCGCACATCCGGAGTGAAGAAGTGTACAGGGCTGTTTAGTGACATGCCACAGCGCCCCCCATGTGCACCCGCGCCCGGCGTGTCACAACGAGGCCAAGCGTGTTGGCGGAGAGGTGCCCACCTCCGGCTTTTGTTTCTATCTTTAAAGTACCCGGACTGCATTTTTTATTTAAATTGAAGGCCCCTTAAGCGGTGGCTAATTGGACGCCGTGTGGACCAGGGAGGTGAGGGCACCAATGAAATGCGTGGAACTTGCGGAGATCCGAGGAGATAAAGACGGGGCTCGTTAAGCGAGACCTTGTGGGGCTTCCCGGTCGTGCCTTGCAGATGACACCGCAATTAGAGACAGGCTGAGCTCTGGATGCTGCAGCGACTGAATCGCTCAAACAGGCCTACATGTGAGTTAGTGTTATGTGGCGGTCTGGGACTATGATTATCCTAGCGATCACCTGAGCACCTGTCTCTTTCTCAAGGCCTTTTTCTTACACCATTTGAGGATAAGGAAAGAAATGATGCAGAAGAAAAATATGAATCGGTTTTTAAGCCTGCCAGCTGAGAAGGTTCGAGGAAGAGTCGTGTCCTTTAAACAGTACAGCACGGCAGATAATGAGAAAAGTTTCACCATACGCTTACTGATTTAAGGTGTGAATGAGAGAGCCTTCCTTTTATAATCAAAAAGTCCAGGCCGTTCCCAGGTGGTGGAGGAACAGTTGATTCTGGTAGTTAAATCGATCTTTGTTAACTCCTGGATGGAGATTGTGATTGACCTAGCCACCTTTTCTTTAAATTTTCTACATTTTCCCTCATTAGTGTGCTAGCAGGAATACCATGTGTTAAAGCCCAGCTTACTGTTAGAGTTAAAAATTTGATCAATTTTAGATGATCACCCGTAACAGATGGTCAACAGTGTCACCCAAAATAACTGTGTGAGACACACACACACATACAGAGGTTAACACTGCACATATAAAACCTTGCTATAAATAGTTTAGAGTGATAAGTTTATGGTTAAAACATCCTTAGTTATCTGTTGCGATCACTATTCTTTTAGCATTAATTATTAAAATTCTTCTGCTTTTTGCCTCTTGCGTGTTACCATGGAGACAATTATAGCGATGCTTTAATAATAGTAACCTCTGAGTTTCCTATACTGTCTTCAAATTCTCACACCTACTACACTTCAAACGTGTTTAAAATGCTCATAAATAACTGCTATAAATACACACTCGCAATACTTTCGAATGAATCAATAAACAGAGAGGTTACGTTCCATGTACAAGAGCCAGTTCTGGTTGCCAGCAGTGGGTCCGTCAAGGCCCCCGCCTTCCACTGCCGCCCAGTCCACATTGCACCCGACCCACAGGGCTCCCCCTGCAGGTGCTGGGCCCAGAGGAAGACAGGCCCATTTTATTGCTTCAGGCTGTGCCCGGGAAGGCCTCAAAGGTGGAGACCAGGCCACCAGGCCCTCCCCTACAAGCTCCCTCCCCCAGCCCTGGCTCCAGGCCAAGGCCCTGGTCTCCCCAGTCCGGGCGGTGCAGCGTTTGACCCGGTTGACCACTTTAACCTTACTACAAAGACTTAAATTTGAGAGATTGGGCTGTGTGGAAAGGTGCTGAAGTGGTTTAAATTCTATTTGACTAATCATTTTTAATATGTTTACGTGTCAGATAATTGTACTCCTCGTCTATGCCGCCAGTCATATATGGTGTACCACAGGGACCAGTTCTTGATCCTGTACTGTTTTCTCTCCACATGCTGCCGTTAGGTGACATAATGAGAAAACATAATATTAATTATCACTCCTGTACCCTGACACCATTTCAGCTCCGCTTAATGACACTGCATCTATTTTCACTTTAGCTAATTGCTTTAATGAAGTAAAGACCTGGATGAGTGAAAACTTCCTATCACTATAAATGGGCAGAAAACCGAGGCTCTGTTGTTTGGAAGCAAGTCCACGGATAGGGATGCTATAATCTCTGCACTCTGCTGCTAGGGGTTGAACTTTTCCATCAGCAGCTGAGCCCGTAACCTAGGTGTCACCTTTGATACAAACCCGCACGTAGATGCAGTATCGCTGCATACTCTGCAGTGTGCTTCCTAAAGCTACGCAACATTGCCAAACTATGATGATTCCTTGCTATTTCATGCCACCCTACACGAGCCTGCATGGAGAACTGACTCAGTGATGGATGAATGGTGAATCTGTTGTGAAAGGCTCTTTATAAAAATGAATTGAAATAGACATTGAATATGTTCTTCTTAAAAATTCCAGTGAAACGGTAAAGCATTTACTGTGAACCCTGCTGAAATAACACAGCAACTTGTCCTCTTATCTTACCTGCCTTCCCTCAAACCTGGAAGTACATCACATTTCCTCCTCCAAAAATACTCCAGAGACACTGGATTTATGACTGACCCTGCACTTGGACCCCGGGCTTTGCTCTCACCTACAGTATATATGTGTGTGTATGTCTTAGAAAGGAGTGCATGATGGGATATATGAAAAGAAGCATTCCAGTGTACCTGTACTCATGCTTGTACAAATGGTAAATAAAGTATAATTTAATTTCATTTCCTTATCTTTGGCATCCATACAGCTGACAATCAGGAAATGGGGAGAATATTCTAATGACCAGCTCACAGCACTCCAAATGATCCAGGAAGCATGGGCACTGGCCCAATTATAATAATTAATCATACCAGGAAAGTGAATTAGGCCAAAGCTCTGTCCAATTAGTAACACCGGGGAATGGGTTTTTACCATCACTGTGTAAAATTGCAGAATGCTCACACTAAACCAACATTTATCTACTTCATCTTTATTATTGCAAAAATGTGAGCTATTGAATACAATGAGTGAAAACTTCACTTATGCATGTCCTTTTTTAAGAGCAAGCATTAGATTTTGCTGAGGCCGCTCGTTTAGCCTAACGATGCTAATGATGTATTAAATTATGTATGTCATAATTTAATTTTCTAGTACCTATCTATTAATTTGCCCTGGTTAATTTCTATACCTTTAGTCCCCTAGAATTTATATTCTTTTTAGAATACCCAAAATTCCCCTGAACTGGTAACATTTGCTTGTATCTCTAGAATTTTATCCACAGTATCCCATCAGGATTTGGTATTCACTGGATATAGGACTGTCCTGTGGCTGAAAAATAGCTAAGGGTGATTCTCATTTTTTAAGGTGGGTTGGGGGGCATAAGAGTGGCCATAATACAACCCCAAATCAGAAAAAGTTGGGACAGTATGGAAAATGCAAATAAAAAAAGAAAGATTTCTAAATTTACTTCAACCTGTATTACATTGAAAATCATATTTACAATCACCTGTTGACATTACCTGTTTCAAATCATATAATTATTTCACCAGTTTACCTCATTACTAGCCCTAAACTGCTCCTGTCCCAACTTTTTTTGAAATGTGTTGCAAGAACCAAAATTGGAACACGTTTATTTCATAAAAAATCAATACAATTCATGAGGAACACACCAAATAATGTGCTGTTGTATTGTTTTCAATGTAATACAAGTAAAAGTAAATTTACTACTTTCTCTTTTTATTTGTGTTTTGCATACTGTCCCAACTTTTTCTGATTTGTACATGCAGAGGGGCTGTCCTTGTCATTAGCCAATGATATGATTTGAATCGGTGAAAGACAGGGGAGGAATATACTGACGGCCAATCAGCTTTCAACTGGGGCTAGTGCCCCGGTGGCCTGTCCCTTTATATGCCCGTGAAACCCCCCTCCCCCCCGATGTCCTCATGTGCACAGCCACTCCCCACATCCAGAACCGGTTGTGTGACGATAACTAGCATCACTGGCATGGATAACTGGCATCACCACAGAGCATAGTACCGGTCCCTCCTGCTGCCTCCGCTGGCAATGGTACCGCTTTGCTCCTGCCCCCATGCAGCCTGGGGAAGGGCTGTCATGTGAGCATTTAACTGTATGGTAACTGGAGTGGGGGGGGGGGGGACTGAAGGTGGCAATGGCATTCATTCTGTGGTGGGTGACAAAGGTGTAACGCAAAAGCTGTAACACAAAGCTTTAATGCAAAAGCTATAACGCAAAAGCTGTAACACAAATCTATAAACCAAAGCTGTAATGCAAATCTATAAACCAAAGCTGTAATGCAAAAGCTGTAACAAAAGCTGCAATGCAAACATGAGATTTTCTCTGAAGTTGGTTTGAAAATGATTCTCCTCAAACCAATAAATGATAAATTGATCAATACATTGATAAATTTGCCTATGTGGTTGTTGGTGTCTCATGTTTTAACACTACCGGTTGCTTCGATGGCGTGTGGCTCAGTGGGTTAGGATGCTATGCCTATGATCAGTAGGTCACCACTTCCAATCCCAGTGGTGACAGAGTGGTTTCACTCTCAGGGCCCTGAGCAAGGCCCTTAATCCTCAGTTGAACTAGGGATTGGTTAGTTCTGCTTTCCCAAATGTGTGTTGCTTTGGTTAAAAGCATCTGCTAAATGAATAGAATCTAAGATATGACTCTACGGGCCAGAGAGAAATGTCAAGTGAAACCCAGTGAGATATATACCACGCCAGCCATGATTTAACTACTGGCGGTGACTAACTTGCACCTGACCAGGTGGGTGGAGATGACGTTAATGATAAAACAGCCTCGGCGTGTTCATGGAGCGGCTTTCAGGTCGCTCTCACACTATCATTTGTAATTCAAATCTCACCGTATTTCCCTTAAGAGCCGCCATACTAGCAGGACAGACCTTTACATAAGTCACACTAACACAAGTTTCAGCGGAGACTTGGAAATGGGGGAGTAGAAAAGGATCAATGCAAGAATGTGATACAGCTTGTCACCTCAGTTATGGAAGTCATTGGGACTCTTGCTTTGTATATACATATATACATGTATTCTGTATAAGTACACATGGGTCGGACAAATTTACAGAAGCAAAAGAAGAAAAGATAGTTAATCTCTGATGTGTCTAAGTCACTATTACAAGCATAGCTTAAATTAGGGGGCTTAAATTAGACTGAATGCCAAAAATGTGCCAGGTGTGAGGTTTCAGGGCAACAGGAGCCCAAGCAGTCAATGCCCAAATTGCTGCTTATCCCTCTTGAAGATTGGTTCAATACTCCACACAATTCAGGACTTTATGGCAACATTTTGAGCAAGATGGAAGTTTTTCTAAAGGCAAAAGCTGAGCCTACACTTTATTAGGTGCCTCATATTAATATATTGTTATAAATCATATATAATATCATATATAATATAAGATATTGTATGCATACCCCTGGATCCTGGATATTCTTGACTGGATTGCGCCCCTGCTGTCCAAACACGTGCTATCTGCCTTAATGAGGCAATATCTAACTGTTTGTGAGAATATATATCCATGTATTTGTTGTCATGTATCCTGCTCTACCTCTGTAAGATTCACAAAATCCAAAACAAACAGGACAAAAGGGCTTAGTAAGACATACAAAGAGATGATATCAGCAAAAGGCAAACTGCTCAAGTGCTCGTATATATTTCATGTTCTCTGTCTCTGCCTTGGCTGAATATACGGCCGTGAGCATGTTACATCAGCAGATGGAACAGATGGACATTTGTCATTTGTCATATGTTGGTCTTCGCCGGCCGTATTCTTGCTTAGATCCGCCATCTCCACTGCCATGTGAGGAGGAAAATGGTGTACAGTAGCTGCGGCCCCAAGAGAAGAAATAACCTGCCATAAACTTTGGAGTGTGCGCATCAGCAGAAATGGATTTGCAGTGGAAATGGCTGAAGGTGCTGAGTTTTCAGATTGATTGGTTTGAGATCGGCACTCTGTTTGTCATTGATTACAGGGGAGCGCACAATGTGGGAGTGAATGTAAGAAATTATTGTATTATTAAAGTATTGGATCACGGCGGGTTTTCCTTATTATAAGTTGCTACAATGTCTGGCTCAGTGTGTGGCTCAGCCGGTTAAGATAATGTGCCCGTAATCGGAATTCTGTGTTTCAAATCCCAGGGTGGGCAGACTGGCATTGCTATTGGGCCCTTGAGCGGTGCCCTTAACCCCATAAATGCCCCTGGCTGACCCTACACAGTGACCCACAAGTTGTCTCTGTGTCTCATGGAGAAAAGTAATTTCCCCAAAGGGGTGAATAATGTAACACTGTTCCATTCTGCCTTCTTCCCAAAGCATCTATGGGAAAATTCTCAGTTGATGCCTCATATACAAAAGGAACTGTAGCACTTGTGGAGGTGTTAGGCCATTTGGCACCCTTAAAAATGAAATGACAGCATGTGTGGAATTCTCATCTCAAATGTCCACACCAAGTGTGCTTCGTTACATATATCTCTGTGAATGCTGCACTGATGTGAACCTGCAGTGCGTTCATATAGAAGCCAGTATTAATTATTAATGCAAGATGCTAACGTGTAATGTTTTACTTTTATTAGCATATTATATACTTAATAGGGCTGTTAATGCATTGATTAATGTAAAAAATAGTGATGCGTTATTGTTTTTTAATTGTCTTACTCTCACAACCTATTGTAGAGCCCCATTTATGGTCAGAACAATGGATTTATTGAGTTTTCTGTACCACATTGTTCATCTGCTCTCATCATGTTTTTTGGGCTTTTGAGGCTACCGTAGTCATATTTGTATATTTCTGACCAGAAGCCTAATTTTGACAACGCAACTCTGAGTACACTTGTTGATTTACGAGGCTTGATAAAGTCAGAAAACAAGAGGAAAACATCAAATCCATTTATAACTAAATGAAGTGTTTCACTTTTTATCACTCATTACACAGCACTTTACAAGTGTATATTTTAAATTTTAAAAAAGTACATAGAAAGTTTCATCTCACTTCTGCTGCTTTAAAAATGTAAATTGATTTTCTTGGTCTAAAATTCATATACAGATTCTGAAATCTCATTAATAATTATCTAGCCATGTGTTTTATCCAGAAAAACAAATTTGTAGAGCATTATGCTGCCTGACTGCATTTAGAAATTAACTCTAGTTATTGTGCGACTTGATGTATAGGTATAGGTGTAATGGAAGCTTAGCAATCCTTTATTTTTCCTGTAGGTGAACATAATCACAATGCATTTTCAACAAATTGTAACATGATTGAATATGCGATTAATAGCCTGATTAATCGCTCAGTTAATGAGATTAATAGCACAAAATCACTCAGTGTATGCAATTAATTATGAGAAAGAAAATGAATTGACTGACAGCCCTAATATTGATTATATTGGTCTTTGTTGAGATAAACCAAAGACAACACACAATAAGGGGTGTTGCACTGGTCTATACCATAAGGTCTGTTGCATTGGTCTATACCATAAGGGGTGTTGCACTGGTCTATACCATTGCGGTGAAATCATAATTTAGGAAAATGTGCATGAACAATTTAGAAGAAAATTGGCCGAACCTATTTACAGTAAATAAATTCTCAACATATATCTTAATTATTTTGCAATTCTTCTGTTTGTGATTCTTACAAACTCTGAATGAACAGCTTGTAAAACATCAAACATTTATTTGTTCAAAATCCAGCAGGTCCAGCAGATGATTTTGTTAATATTCAGCTGGACATATTTAGAGAGAAAGTGATGATTACATCCCCTTTTCAAACGGTCCCCGGAGTGAGGCAGTAATCCTTAGGCTCATCTGAGCATTTAACACAAAACACTGATTTGCGTCTGATAGGTCAGTCCTTCAAATTCCATAACAGAAATGACCCATAATAACCAATCCAAATTGGTTATTATGCGCTGTTGTTGTTTTTTTTATTATTATTATAGTCATTTTAATTCCATCACCTTTATGTTATGAATCTTTTATTATATTTTGTTAAGGCTTCCTGCTGTGGGGATGTATTAATTACCTCCTGACTGTGGGTAATATCTGGCTTGCTCTTACACAGAACATTAAGAATGACATCTCCCGTGTCTGTCGGCAAAACGCCTAATTAAGCTAGTAAGGACACGCCAGATTAAAACTCACTTTCATTAACCGCAAATTGCTGTGATTTCCTGAGACACGGTAAGGGGGTGTCGGAAAAAGGCAGAAAGAACGATAGAGTGTGGAAGTGTCTCCATGACCCGTGGAAACTCCCCCCACCATGCTGGGATGCCAAAAGAATGTTCCTGTGAGCGGCAATCAGTGCCGTGATTTACCTGGAAATAAAATATGATTTGGCTGCGTTACCTGACATGAACGTCAGCAATATTGATTGGCAGTAGAATTCATATAAAAGATTAAAAAAAAGAGTTATACTATTGTCACCATTTTACTTGACGGGGCACAGTAACTTAGTAACTCAATCAGTTACTATTCAAGTACAAATCATGAAAAACTGCAGGAAATATATGAATTGTTACAATTTGTTAGTGATGATTGAACATGGGACGTAACTAACGCTTATTTTCTGGTTAATTAATACATTAAATAAGAATGTACCAATTCATTATTTGTGCCCCTCGGGAAAAGGTTACCGAAGAGATTTCAAAGGACTGGTTTGGGATAACCACTCAGCTGGTTATCATTCATTACAAGGGAGTTTACAGCATATGAGTAAAGTAGTTAGTGAACACTAGTTAAGTATTGGGTCTTATCAGGTTTTTCTCCATATAAGCCTTTGTAATGTTTTGCAGCTTGCCTTGTGGCTCAGTAGGTTGCTGTGTCTGTCGGAAGGTTGCTAGTTCATATCCAAAGGTTGGCAGAGAGATTTCACTAATGCTGAACCATTCTCTTTAACCTCCCAATAGCTCCAGGGACTAGCTGAGCCTGATTTCTCCAAAAAAGAAATGTCACTTTGGATAAAATAAATGAATTGTAACCATCCCTCCCACTTCTCCCAGTTATAAAAGAGGCAGTCCTTCCTCACTTCTGTCTGTATTTTGCTGTGGTAGTTTTGTATATCCATTTATTCATCCACCTGGTATGTGGCTCTGTGCTTCAGGACTTGTGATTGGAAGGTGACCCGTTCAAATCCCATGGCAGGTAAAGTTCTAATATCTTTCGTCACTTGAGCAAGGCCCTTAACTCCAAACCGCAAATTATAAGCACCAGATCACTTAAGCCATATGTCTATGGTAGGAAACACTAGTGTACATAGTATATGAGTTTTGGGGAAAAAAATACAGAACTGGATGTGATCGATTACAAAGTGTATCAAACTGTTGTGCAGTTGGATTGTTCCTTTGTTTTGTTTTGCATATCTTGGGAGGAGAGGTTTTCGAAAATATCGAATTTATTAAAGAATCATTTTTAGTCTGCAACAGTGGCAATTCTTTGTGGCATTTCTCATACAAGAAAACTGGAATGAAAATCAGTCCTTCAGCAGCAATGACTAACTAGATGTAACCCCTAGACTAATAAAATCGATCAATTGGCTGTTTTTCCCTGTGAATAACTCATGGGACTAGGAACACAATTACATTTCAAGTGACTTGTGCACTAATGACTTCTGCCCTTGACTGACTAGCTTTGGTTGGGAACTGTGCAGTGAGATGGCATCTTTTCAGAATGCAAATCTCAGGATTAGCATAGATGAGTAACAGAATATGACCAATGTGGTGTGCATTAGAGCTTTGATTCGCATGCTATGTAAATCTGCAAAGCCGTCTTCCTCTCATTCTTTAAAGAATCCTAGTGTTCTATTTCTCATAAGAGCGAATGTTAATTGTAGGCACAATCATCTTTGTTACATTTTTAAATAGTATGCCTTCTATCATTCTAGGAATAGTATATTCTGTATATCCTTCATTTTCATTCTCACTGGATTGTGGCTGAAACCTTTGCATGGCACTGGATACATACTTCTGATGAGCAAGAAATCACGTGATGATTAATGTAACAGCTCCCATACGGTACATGCCCTTGTTCCCTAATGCTTTCTAGTTCTAGTGCCAAGCAGAGCCCAGCTGCTGGACTCAGATACTCATATCACACCCGAATTACTCCCATGGAATATCCAGCAGTACACATGTATAAAATAGTCATTTTAGTATTGGCCAAATAACTGAAATGATGGTGTTTCATGGTTAAGTACAATGGGCTTTACAATGTGCCTGAGTGGAGAACTACAGAAATAAATAAGTACTCATTGTTGCATTATAATATACAAGTCTATATGCCATCCATCCATCCATGTTCCAACCACTAATCCACTACAGGATTATGGAGCGCCTGGAACTTATCCCAGACACAAGGGCACAAGGCAGGAGATACCAGTATATCACAGGACAGAGAGGTACGCAATAAACAATTTCGAGACATCAATTCAACTAACCACTGAAGGGATGCTGGAGTGCCCAAAGAAAATCCATGTGATACTGGGAGAACATGCAAACTGCAAATTCAACTCAATTCGGTATAATGCAACTGAACTCAGCTCAGTTCAATTCAGTTCAATTCATTCTTAATCCCTGGAAGTGTGTGGTCACACTGCGTCCCATGAACTACTGTGTTTCCAAAAGTCTTTATAATTATATTTAATATTCATCCAACGTGTAGCAGTTCTCAGTTGGATACATTAATTGAGGACAAACTCCACCATAGCAGTTTTTAATGGATTAAGATCTCCTGTTGATTTTGCTTAAATAATGAGTCATTACAGAACTGTGTACGTGGCCAGGATTTTTTCCTCTCCTTCTTATTTTAATTAGCTCCTCTTCCCACTGCATCTGTCTGCTTATATCCCGCCTTCTGCATGTTTTATTGTTTTTAAATAACATTACTTCAGCTATCTCTGTGTGTCTGCTGTTAAACAGTAATCATGTAGGTATAGGTGACGATCTATGTTCTATGATTTTTTTTTATAATAGGAGGAATAAGAGGAGACATAATTCATACATAGGAGCCAACAGTGTCATTAGCCAATGATATGTTTTGAATCTGTTAGTGACAGGGGAGGGGGCACTTTGGGGCCCAATCAGCTTTACCTCCTTCTAGGGAGTTTCTCCTTGCCACCGTCGCCATTGGCTTGCTCACTGGGGGGTCTTTATGTGGCAGAAATGTAAAGCGCATTGAGACAATCTAATGTTGTGATAATGCGCTATATAAATAAAATTGCATTGCATTGCATTGCTTTCAGCTGGGGCTTCTGCCTCTGTGGCCCCTCCCCTCTATACAGCCCTAGTCTGTACCTTCTCAGAGACACACTCTCTTTGTACTTTCATGCATCCTCTGTCAGCAGAAGCAGACACAGGTGCTCCACCCCCCACTTGAGGCTCCTGGCCACCTGCCAGGAGAATTCGTTTGTCTTCAGGGCATCCCACAGTGTGACTGGGCTCAAACAGCCCCCCCACCCCACCAGTTTCACAAGCCTGTACCAGACTGCCCGCTGTTTCATTTCTGCTGCAACATTACTCATTGTTTACATTTTATATATTTATATACATTTTTTTGCACTTAGCATTAATCTACGCAGATTACGTGTGCAGCCACTGTGATGGAGCCCTAATGCACAACCCGAACAGCAGCCAGCAGCCAAACAGTTGGGCTGTTACATAGGCAGTGTTCAGTGACTTAACGGGAAAATGTCGTGGCTCACAACCTTAGGCTCATTTTGAACAAAGACCCCACATAGGTTATGCCTCCGCTAGTCTCTTCGCAAGCTTAATTGCTCAGGGAATGATTTTTTTTTTGTACTCCAGATTAGCCACACAGCATTTCCAGTTTCATGGAATAATTGGTAAAGAAAATTAAGACACAACATGACTGTAAGTCCATTATTACATCATGGTATTTACACTAACTGTTAAGTGTATGAGTATGAGTAATGAGGAATATTGAGTTACAAAGTATATTTTGTTTACCAAAATAATATAGTACTTTAAAAAGTTTAATAACTGACAATGGGGAAAGAGTTTAACAAACTATTTCCATTTTGTGAAATTCATCCCTATTTTTTTACAGGTTAAAATATTAAAGGTGAGAGGTAAATCATGGGCAACCAGTGCCTTCAAATAGAAGTAAACAAAAGTTTGCTGACAAAAATAAAAATCTTTTTTTTCTTCAATGAATTGCTTCAACTTTTGTTTCTGTGTATGAACAGAAAATGTGTAGGACCACATAAACCTCTAGCATTTATAGCTGCCTTATTTTTAGACTTATTTCACATTCAGTCTTTATAGTGGGTTGGTAGTTCAGAGGGCTGTAATTACAGGCAAAGAGCGAGATTAGAGTCATGGGTCTGTGATAATGAGGTAATAATGGGATGAGATTTCATTGTCTGTGCTTTCAATATGTCACTGGGCATAGGTGGCTGGGGAGGTGTACCTATGCCTGGCAGTATTTAAAGGATAGGCACTTGGCTTTGCTAAGAGTGTGTCTGTGGACAGGAAGTCAAGACCAGCCAATGAGTATTCAGTAGGACTGGCCTGCTGTGGTCAGCAGGGTGCTGGGTGATAGCCACAGCAGATCAGAGGCGTAAAACTATAGAGGAATTTACAGTGGTGGCTGGTGGAAAGGCATCCTCGAAATATGACAGGTCGGGTCCTGGGGAGGAGCAAAGCAGCTCCACAGAGCAGAGACACACCCGGCTAGAGCTAAGGACTCTATCAGTGTTTTGGGTGCTGTTCAGTATTTTGGGGGGGGTCCTACTGTACCCCAAGGAAAAAAAACCTACCATATATGGAAATTACTGGGTCTTCATGAAAAAAACAACTCTTAACACTGCTATCTAATTGTTTTCCTTGGCTCAGTGTTGAATCCTACATATGTGCAGCTGAAATCATCACGTGCTATCTGGCAGAAGATGAAGACTGTAAATGAATTTGTCTAGCTTCCCAACAGGATGAGGTCCACGGGAGCAGGCTTATATAAGCAGCCTTATGCTGTGTAAGACCTCTAATGGCGTATGGCTCACATCATCCAGATTGGCTCTTAAATTTGTGTGTTTGTTAGTGTGACTGTAGACCTAACGGTGGGCCTTCAAAATATAAATTATAAATCAATTATTCTGTCAAATCAATCACAGTCTCATTTGTCATATATGCGGTTGTACTGAATGCAGTGTTTAGTGAAATGCTTGGTTGCCTAGTATAAAGAGACGAATAATTAAGCAGTAATCATAAAGATCCATAAATAGTGCGCAATTAGGAGTAAAGTGACAGGCGGTAGCCAAAGAGTCAAATGAATAAGTAAGTCAGTAGTACATACAGTATTGGGTTGGGTTGTGTTGAATAGGCTGTAGTGGAACATTAGTTACCCACAGTCCTAGACAATGAGCTCATTAAATAATTAATCATGAGCATTCCAGGAATACTATTGGGTCTCCCAGAGGTATGTGTGCTGATTGGTGCAGGCAACTATACAGATGGCTGACTGTGCCAAAACACATGGCTACAAGCACAGTTGCTGGCATTCTTGTATGTGCTGGCCTTGATTGACAGCTGTAATGTCAG
>JAODKN010000021.1:23861696-23878123 GCA_026774425.1 Petrocephalus zakoni
AATGGTCCCATTGTTAGGTGCTAAATTCAAATGTTACCCTTTTAAAGGCCTTAATTTTGGTTTAAATTAATTTTTTGGTGGTTGTCGCCCACCCCCCCCCCCCCCAGCCGCATGTGTCATTCTGTCAGGTCTCTGATCTTCTTCAATGACGGCCTGTTGAAAAAGGCTTTATCAATGGCAGGACTAGCATTGTTGCACGTCATCACAAATCCATTTCTGTGAGTGCATTGCCCACCTTTCCAACATCTCTCCAGTCTAAACCATGGTAGTAATATAAAAAATGAAACCTGTAACCAAGGTAACCACTTAACAGATAGACCCTGTGCAAGTTCTAGTCCATTGCTGCACTTGTAGAACTGGATTTTTTGTTCTTAGTGTATCTCCCAGAAAGTATTGACTCCGTGTAAGACCTAAATATGCTCAGTAGTTAATGGTCAGTGTGAAAGCTGGTTTAAGGTTATTTCCAACATTTAGGCAGTCAAAGTCATTGCCAGGACAAATGTAGCCATCAACCATCATTACTTGCCCACAAATGAAAAAAGTGACTATTTTTAGTCAAAAACCAGTATATTCAAAATTTCAGTTAGCTTTTTTATTTTTTTATTTTTAAATTTTATGGTTCATTCATCCTGAAATTATCTTGCCAATGTTAACGCAGAACCCTTCAGACTCCGCTCTAATATTCAGAAATTTGTTCTACAGTTCTACCTCCCAACCATTTAAGTGCAACATTAAAAAGAGCCTATTCTATTCCTTCACTTCCTGTAAGTGTCTGCGGATGCATGAGGGGCTTTGAAGGAGTTTCAGCCTCATCTGCATTAAGCTGATTTCTCAATTAACCATTTAACAGCTCAGCCCATTCCATCATTTCCCTTAGGAATCCTTTGTGTGAGACTAAACCTGTGTTTACCAATCCAAGTGAATAAAATCATCTTTAGATGTACAAGGGTGACTATATCAACATTTTCAACTGTTCAAGATGAAATACAAAAGATATATAACATATACAGCCAAATTTTATCATGGCAAAATCTGGCAATATCTGATAAATAGCACAGTCAATATAGCATGCATTAAGTAAAAGAAAACATACTTCTTATTGTCATATACGACTGCATCTGCAAAGCACCTTAAGAATATTCTCAAGATAAACATACTAGTGGCAACGACACCAGAGTCAGCTACCTGTCATTGGTACTGACAAAGTACAGGGTCCGCTCGAGAGTCACAACCACAACAGAATAGAGAAGCCAGATCACAACAAGCAGCTCACCCTCGGAGACTGAGCTGCGTGGATGAAGAGGTGAATGCATAAAGGGTTAGGGTCACAGGAGGGGAAGTAAACATGCCAAGAAAAAGGCAGGCAGGGGCAGCTTAAGGTATGGTTTCAGAATAGCAACTGAGTCATAAAGAGCCGTTTTAGCAGATGGACGGACGGACGGATGAATGGATGGACTTTACAACTTGACACCTGTCACGGCTGGCGGGCCGTGTGTTGCTGTCACACCTCAGCTGCGTTCTCATCAGCATTTGAAACTCAGCGGAACCTAAATGCCATGGGCTCCTTGAGCAAATGAGCAAGCGCAGCCGAGACGGACTCAAAGGCATTGTGAGTGGTGATGCGATGAGGCAGTGATAATTAAGCGACTGGAGGACCACACAATTAGGCGTGATCAAGGAATAGGAATTAATTAATGCACAACTACTCAAATCCTACAGTATGCTGATATTCAGGTACAGAATAACGTCCAGGAAAAAAGACCTCATATTAATAAACATCCATTGTACAGAAAAAGATGGTCTTCACAACATCTAACTTTAGAAGTTTCTTGTCAGTACTGATTCAAAATATATTTAAATATATAATCCAAAATATATTTAACAAGAATCAAAAGCAGTTGTGATGAGGCCAGTCTCTGCTGGGTGGGTCCCCATAGTAATGGTGTGAGGCCAGTCTCATGCAAGCCTTAATGAGTCAGTGAGGCCAGTCTTATCGGAGGTGAGGACCAGTGCCATCCATCTGTATTTTTAAGCATTATGACTCTTCAATGCCACGGAATCAACATTGCCTGTTCATGCATTTGTGTTTGGAAACAGCTAAATTATTGTTCTTTAAATGACAACAGCATTAATTCATAATGTACTAATTCATAAATCACTTGCATGGGAAATGACAGATTGTTTTTTTCCAGTGGCAATTTCTGGTTCCTTATCTTGTCCAAACACACTTTGGAGGGACAACGTCCTGTGCCTCGGTAGAATACGCCTTTGTTCTTTAAGGTGGGTTATTAAGGTTTTATTTTCCAATTCACATGCACTGCAATAAAAATATTTTATTAATTATAGCCCCGACATTACATTGTGGAAAATAAAGAATAGAAAGAAAATGAAAAACAGAGCAAGTTCCATTCTTCTGTATGTGACAAAAGCTTCCCTGTCTTTTCTTTTTGTTTTGTTTCCGTGTTGTTGTTTCTTTTTTGGGCTGTTGCACATGTGCAGTTTGAGCAGTAGGTTTCTCATACCTTAGTTCACATGTTTATTTACACCACACTTTGGTCAATTTCCCCCTGCCTGCTAACCTTTGTGGACTGTGGTGTTATTTTGACCTCCCTTGTGGAAGCACCTTTCCCCACATCATCTTTGTGTTTGAGGGATACTTCCTTATCCTGCATGTCTGCCTTCTCCCCATTCTCTGTGGCCACCCCACACTGCTTCCTGTCCTTCCCATCAGCCACCTTTGCTGGGTCTGCCACGTCCCGCGCCATGCTGGTGACCACAGAGAGGGTGCGGCGCTGCACCTCCTGCTCCTGGCAGCGGTAGAGTCCACGGAACGCCGAGCGGAACTTCTGGGACATGAGGTTGTAGACCACGGGGTTGATGGCGCTATTGGCATAGATGCAGATCCTGCAAAAAAGCAGGAACCAGGCATCCAAGTAGGGCGTGGGCACGAAGGAATTGACAAGTACCAGAGTGCGGTAGGGCATCCACAGCAGGGCGAAGAGGATGACCACCACGGCAAGCATCTTTGTCACCTGGGAGGGGGCGCAGAAAGCAAGCATTACCCACAATGCACTGCAACACCTTCTGCAGCATGTGTCTAAAACTGTGAGTTTTAGACACATTTGAGCCTTGACATTAATTGCACATATATTATACAGACACGTGGCATTTATGCATATTTATCATCTTTTGTCACCTGGGGGCGGAAAGGGGGCCAGAGAGCAGGCATTACCCACAACGCATTGCAACACCTTCAGCAACATTTTTAGCTGTGAGATTTAGACATCATACAACACTCAGAATTAAGTGTACATACTGTATATTATATGCAAACAGTGCACATGAGAGAATCTGAGATTGGGGGCACAACTTAATTTAATCCTTGATTTATTATATTACCCCAAAACATGAAAAGCCAAAAGGTTCAGCTGACTCAGAAATTCTTTTTCCATAGTACTTGGGGTCAATGTGACCCCAAAGAGGGGTCCCCTCTTGTTCATAAGCACCTGGCCATTTCTGTGCATATTTGTCATCTTAGTCACCTTGAGGGCAGAGAGGGGGGACACAGAGAAGACAGCCATGAAAAAAATAAGCCATGATGCAATGCAACACCGTCAGCATATTCTGGCAGAACTGTGAGACTCAGACATCATGCGAGACTCGGTAATAACTGCAGACATATTATATGCACAAGTTGCTTCATGTGTACGTACATTTCAGGAACACTGAAAAAAATTACAATGAAGCTGCTTACCGTCTTCTAAGCTCTCAAGAGTGACCTAAATGTATTACTTTTTCTTGTTTGAGTACAAGAGTAGTATCTCCTACACAGTAATAACAGCCATGGTCTACAACAGAGGGAGGAATATAAACTAGTCTACATTACTGTCGGGGGGAAAAATTAAAGAACTTCAGTTCATTGTAAAATATAAGCTTCACTATCAAAGTGTTTCATCACCGCCTTTCATTTAAATTCTAAAGTAAGTATGCTGAACACTCAATACAATCTTCTGAGGGAAAAAACAACATTTTAAATGTTCAATTCATCCTGACTCATCCAAAGATAATTATGATCTCTCTAAACAGGGTTGACAAATAAGACATTTTTAAAGGGTTTCATAAACTGATGACTTTGTCTGTTATTAAACACAATGAGTGACAATAAATATGTAGATGACTGAACTCTCTGTACTGGGTTGTACATTGCAGGAATTCACATCCAACCCCCCCCAGAGACATAATAAATAAACACTGAAGACAACCCCCCAGGAGGAAAATTGGGAATTATGAGAATGAGAATTGTATCTTGCGTTCACTGATTTGTTCTTCCTTATTCAAGTGTTTCAAAATAAACAATAATAAATATAGTGCTTACTTGATAGGGTATGTTATACATGTATATTGTTTTTTTCATGGGTAACATCCTGAAGCCCGTCATTTTGGAGATGCTCTGTGCTTCCCAATCTGGTCCTCGAGGACCCCAAGATGTTTTTGCTCCCTCCTAACTCCCTGCCAGACAGTCCACATTTTTGCTCCCTCCCACATCCCGAGGACCGGGCTGGGAAACACTGGTGTAGAGCACAGCAGTTATGGTTAATGGCAATGAAAAACAGGCAAAATCAATTAAAAAACACATTCAAATTATAAATTAAAACTTGAACTGAAATTGAGGTTTAGTGGAAAAACAAGACAGCCACCTTTTGCTTCAGGAGGATCTGTTGATCTTCTTTTGATTCTGATTGACGTTTGACCACCTGGGCTTTAGATATACGGGTCACCTAGTTCAATGACAATGCAGTCAAACATGCTCTGCACCAACATCACTGCTGAACACTCAGTTGATACCAGTGACCTTCAGCATTAAATAATGGGTGCACAAAACACCTAATTGAGCAAAAGAGAAACTTCGAGGTGCAGTTTAATTAATGAGGAATTAGATAACGAGCTCGAAGCACAGCATGACATTTCAGCCTCACATAGTGTCCAATTCCCTACGGGCTTAAATAAGTTTACAAATGATACTAATATCTGAAAGGTCTATATCCAATCAGACTGATTGTTTCAGCTCTAAAGAGTATATACTGTTGATAATCAGCAACAATACATTACTCACTCATATTGCTCAGCACATTACAGTTAGGTGTTCTAGGTTTCCAGTGATTAAATGCACTCACTTTACATTTGGAAGACTGGACCTTGTGGAACCGTTCAGATGAGAGGCAATATTTCAGGCTTTTTGTCTAAGTGACTAAGCCGCATAAGGGACCGAGACTGTAAACTGGCAACTGTAGCCTTTGGTATAAGGAGAACCTCAGCCAGGGTCAGAGGTCACCACCCTTTGTGTCACTAGGCTGCTCAGTATCTGGGGACAGGAGCACCATACCAGAAACCCATACAGTCACACACTGATTGTACGCATTCACAACAGGACTGTTTGCCATGCATTTTCCGTACAACAGTGATTGACAGCTTCACTCACCATCTTAATTTTATTTCATGATTATTATTTTACCGCATCAGATGAGTGTTTTGAAACATATGACCGTGCATGGGTGTGCAAGGACGTTCCGTCTGTGGCGCGGCCACAAAGATGAGCAATTATTCCAGTCAATCCCCATCCGAATGAGACAATCAGCACTCAGTATATTACAATGCAATACATCTCCACTGGGAGATAAGGGATGAAAAAAACAAGAACATTAAGATTCAGCTAAGTCTAAATTATGGGTTACTGGTTGCAGCAGTATGGAATATTAATTATGCAACCTGAATTGTAATGTGAGAAATTGTATCTCATCATTTGTGTTTAACTGCATTGTGGATTATTTATTCACAACCAGGAAGCACCCAGTCTGCTAGCTGTATCAGACTTAGCCAAAGACGGTACTCTGCATCTGTAACATACTGCTATAATACGCCTTTCTGTAACTGCGCAACACTTCAGTGCCATCAATACAAAATTACAATATTCATATTTATCTTCATATTAAATGACTATCCAGTTGTACAGCATATGTATCCAGTATTATTCATGTGCGCTCTCTGAGCCCTTGGCATATGGATGGGTTGGTGGTGGTTACAGAATACGGTATTTTCGCATGCCTCTCATTCTTTGAGAGGCAGAACATCTTTTGTTCCAATAAGATGCGAATAATCCACCCTTTTATTTGTCAGGCAACACATCAGCGCTTAGCACAGACATAATCGCTGAAGCCTCATCATAATATCCATCCTGATGAAGCCTTTGTAGGGTTGATGCAATCCTGCCATGATTGGCGCCCTTGATGATTGGCAATTGCCATACATTTCAGGCTGGCGGTGCGATGTTCTATTCACGGCCTGTGCAGAATGTCTAGGTCCCAGCCTTCATCCATAAGCCGAGTGTCCTCTTAGTGGACGCGAGTGCGAAGTGGGCACGACAAAGCGGGAGAGGCCAGCGAAAGGCTACCGCGCCGAAGGCCCACGGGCTGTGGAGGCAGCTTTGCGAACATTGATGCAAACGGTGCTTAATGAATATCAACGTACTCCAGCGCCTGAAAAACAGTCTTTCACCAGCGTGAACGCGATCCGATGTTTAACAAACAGCAACACACTGGACTGTTTGAAAAATGACCAGCAGTGTTTCACAGACATCAGAAAAAAGCAGCGTTCAAGAAAAAAAAAAAAAGAACACTCCCCTCATTTAAAGACCACAATTCACTCCAGTGTTTCACAAACATCAACACACCTCAGTGATTAGCAAACATATGGCACGCGTTCATCTATAACACAAGCTAATTCAAGTGTAGCAAAATCCCATCGACTTTGAACGGTTGTCAACAGCCTTTAATATCAGTATGAAAAACACCCCAGTCTCAGTGGTCCCATGAAACACTCGGGTTAAGCACAAATGTGGATGTGAGGCCGAATACTACAGAGATGGGAGAATTAAAGCATTAAATTAAATCTCTTGCAGCTGCACGGCTAATATAATGGCCTGGTGACTGCAATGCAACGGGTTCCTCTCCTGTGATAGGAACTGATCATACACTATAAGCTGACACTGTTGCAGCCATACTGTCACTGCTCTGGCTCAGCTTCCCTGTGTCAAGCCCCAGGGCCTACAAAGCCTATACTTCACGATCCGCACCTTTACCCACGATGCACCTGGGTCTCCTTGTAAGGACAAAGGAATGTAGGGAGCCACCTTTGGCATTTTTAAGAGCGTCATAAAAATGAAAGCATCATTTTTAATACTCTAAAGTTTAGAATGTGATTAATGAAACTGCCTTAGAACCTAAACCAGGGGTCTCCAACTCCGGTCCTGGAGGGCTACTGCCCAGGAGGTTTTCTGTCCTACTGGGCTTCTGATGAGCCACATCTGTTTCTGGGATTTACCTGAGAACAGGTGTGGCTCATTAGTAGCCAGGTAGGACAGAAAGCCTCCTGGGTAGTAGCCCTCCAGGACCGGAGTTGGTGACCCCTGGTCTAAACTGACGAGTGAGGCTCTAAGGCAATTTCATTAATCATACATGGGTAGTAGGTAATGATGCTATTAAGGACATAAGCCCCTCACTTCCATTCCCAGGAAACCTTTGAGGAAGGAATTTGACTTCTTTAGGCTATAAAGAATATAAAGTTGTTTTGAATGAATGCTTCAGCTGAATGACTGAAGGTACAAATGGCAGAAACCCAAACAACCTCACCGAAACCATGAGGAAAAAGTGGAATGCCATCCAGCACAATCAGAGCGATGTGACATGTCAAGGGCACCCCAGGCCAATCAGCTGATGGCCACCTGCGGCTATCCTCGCAGCTCCCAGGCAGGCCGTTTACACTCCCCGTTTCCTCCAAAGGATGATGGAAGCCTGGCATGCTATCCCGTGGTGAAACACGCACTGTGCCCCGAAACGACGAGAGTCATTGCTGGACTAAACTGGTAATTTTGGACATTGCTTTTTGGCCAATTGCCGCTTCTGTTAAAAGGCAATACAGCAGATGAGAAACCGTATAAACAAAATTACTTCTATATTGTTATGAGTGCAAACAATAGCTGTAGCAGTGCGGTGGCTCTAACCCCATGCAGGGGGGTTGCATTGTGCTTTTGCTCCATGTGCGTGAATTTTGCATGTTCTTCCTGTGTTGCACGGATATCCTTCCACAATCCAAAGACATGCAGTGTCATGACTGACACCTCTAAGGTGCCCATGGCGTATGCTCGTACAAGTATGTGCTGAGTAATGGACTGCCAACCCATCTAGTGTGAACCCTAGCCTAGTCCTCTGCTTTGCCTGGGTTAGTCTCCGGGCAACCATCCAGGATAAGTGGCTAGAAGATGTATGTTTGCTAACATTACTTGCTATGTTTCATTTTCTGTGGTATTCTTTAACCCTATTACAGAACTCTTTGGCATTTACTCATAAAGGACAGCCATATATCAGATATCACGGAACATACTGAGGGCCAATCCATTATAATCCATTATATATATGATTGCCTTAAATACCAATGAAGTTTGTCTTAATGTCTGGATTTCCTGAAGAAAATATGAATGACACCTTATGCTTTTGATAAGGGCAGCAGAACATATTAGGTACTTGTTTAGCAGGTGCTTTCATTCGAAGCCACATGCATTGAAGAAATTAAGGGCACTGGAGCAACTGCGGATGCAGGTGCTGGAGCGACCTTTCTCAGGGATTCAACAGTGAAATCACTCTGCCAGCCCTGGGATTTAAACCAGTAACCTTCTGCTCACAGGCACAGTAGCCAGACCCACTGAGGCGCACAGGATAAACAACACGGGTTCAGCATTCATGCAGAGTTTTTTGGCAGAATCTCTGTCGCACCAAATGCATGTTATATAAATAAAGCTCGGGGAAACACCCATCTGCTAGTGGTGCAACGGATCACTGTTGATTCGTGATCCGAACCGATCCCTCTCCACGGTTCTGCATGCACGTGATCCGAAGATTCGAAAAAAAAAGTTCCACTGTATGGTGCGCATGGACCGTCTGTCAAGCGATCGATAGTCATGGTCAGCGGTAGTGGTCCAAGCGGAGGAGCAGAGGAGCTTGAGAAACTTCCAGCAACACCTAAATCTCATATGTGGGAGCACTTTGGCTTCCCCGTTGATGGGAAAAGGGTGGTGGATAAAACCTACATGTATTTCAAAAACTGCTTGGTGTTGAAGAATGACAGTGATTGCATCATATACATAAGAGATTGAGCTTTCAAACGAGGGTACGTTTGCCACTTTATTCGAATGTTTATTCGAATGTCTTCGGCGAAGAGTAACACAGTACGAGTTTACAGAATGCCGACGGACGTTTGCCGCATAGGGTTCGTTTTTTGGAAAAAACTGTCTTGGTTTGAAACTGTGACTGTTTCTGATTCTTTGGTGGTCAAAGAAGGAGCTTGAAGTGCTTTTTAAATATTTTATTAACAATTATATTTGACTCGAGGCATATATGATTGACTCGAGCTGCTTTAATCTGGCCAACGTGGTCATGTTGTTTTTACTTCTTACAAGAAATCTTTGGCACATAAAAATGTGAAGCTTTCCACACATATTGTTTAAATGGTTTTTGAAGTGTAAGGACTGGTCTTAGGTTAATTAGTTTGACATTAGTTTGATTTATTAAATGCTGTTTTTCTTTGTTAGTTAAAACGTAGACGTGCACGTCTATCCACTAGGGGGCAAAATCGATAAGGTTAAAGGAAATAATTATCATGCCTTATATTGCACCTTAATTTGTTTTTATATAATTGTGTGGAATGAGTCTTGAGTTGAATGTTTTTAATGGGCAAAAAATACGTAAATAAATAAATGGAGAGTTAAATTTGTCTTGTCATTTTTCTTTCTTTTTTTGCTGATCCGAAGATTGATCCGATCCCTGACTTAAAACCGTGATCCGATCTGAACCGTGAGTTTTTTTTAATCTGTTGCACCACTGCCATCTACCCATGTCCCATGGATTATGAGTCGATCCCATGCATCTGCTTACCTGCTTCCTGGAGGAGGAGGAGCTCTTGGGCCGCCCCGGGCGGGCGCCCTTCTTCCCGCCCTCCGCCGTGTCCTTGCAGGTCCCGCGCACGGTGGTGCCAGCAGCGCTGGTGGTGTCGGCGCGGTGCGGCAGCGGGCTGAGGAAGAGGATGCGGGCGATGAGGCCATAGAGCGCGATGGCGAGCAGCAGGGGCAGCACGTAGAAGATGGCGAAGTCGATGAGGTAGATGGGCAGGTAGAGCTCGCGGGACACGCGGTAGCCGCACTGCACGCGCCTCTCCCGGTTCTCCTGGATGTCCACCAGGAAGAACCAGAGCATGCAGTAGACGCAGGGGAACGCCCAGACCCCGGCGATGATCCGCTTCGCTCTGGACACGGTGCACACCGTCTGTGCCTTCATCGGGTGGCAGATCGCGATGTACCTTTAACAAAGAGGTGAAATGAGATTTTGAGTTAATATGACAAGAGTAATATGGAAAAAGAGAGCATAATATGAGGCTGGCTCAGTAGCTTGCACTGGTGCGTCACACCTCCACAGATGGGGGCTCAAATCCCACCTCTGCCGCATGTATGAGTTTGCATATTTTCTCCTTGTCATGTGGGTTTCCTCGCACAAGTCCAAGATGTGGGGCCTCTACTATTAAGCCAAATAACTTGTCAGATTTAAGTTAGCCCAGTTTAAATGGACTTTATCTTCGTTTACTAGCATTTAGCCCAGACTACCTTAAATCTGACTAGTTATCTGGCTAAGCAAGAAATCTGCTTTGTTGTACTGGCCAGTGTGGTTAGGCTGATAGGCATCTCTATTGCCCGAAAGATATACACTACATCAGTGTTTTTCACTGCCTAAACTACACATGTACAATGAGCCCCCTATTAGTCACAAGCAGTCACTGCACTGGGGGATGTGGTGGACTGGCATCCTCTGCAGCATGCATACCAGCTTTGTGTACCATGCAACCCTGTCCTGTCCTAGATAATCTGTCATAAGATAGATGGATGGATAAATGAATGAGCAGATGGATGGATGGAAAAGCATGCATTACATATAAAGAATGCATGAAAAGATACAGTGATACAGACCAACACAGCCTCGGCAGGGTGACACATGAAGCAGTGATGTAGGTCTGTACCATAGATAACCCTGCTCTCCTTGGCCTGGGGATATTTTGCTTCTTTGGAAGATTTTCTAAGCATATTTGCACCACTGCCATGAAATCCTTAAGCTAAAGACATGTGTCTTTATAATGTCATCTCCAGCTGTCCTTTCCAGTTCACTGCCTAGTGTGGAGACCTCCAGAGGCATGCAGAAATGACCAAACGATCACTGATAATTTCTGTGTATATTTAATTTGCTCTTCAGTTTGCTTAATCTGTTCCTTATTCTAGCACACTGCAAGCATGGCTTAGTTCCTGTTCATTTTAATATGACCCCTCTTTTCCTGTTACTCCTCATCCAAGGCTTTAGATTGGGTTTCTACATCAGTAGGGACCAAATCAGCCCCAAACACACATGGTACTCCCACAGTACTGGTAGGACATGTCCCTACCGTCCATACCCAAATCTACGCCCTTGACCTCACCCCAAACATGAGATCATAAACTCCAAAAACAAGACGGAGGAGAGCCACTCACCTCTCCACAGTGAAGGCAGTGATGGAGCAGGAAGACACGTTGATTCCCAGGTACTGGAAGTAGGTGATACCCAGGCACCCGGCGTGGCCATAAATCCAGGATCCCACCAGGCTGTCAGAGATGTTGGGCAGGCCAGCGGCGATCAGCACAGTGAGGTCGGCTACAGCCAGACTCACCAAGTAGCAGTTGGTAGGTGTGCGCATGTGCCGTGTGTTCACGACCACCAAGACCACCATGATATTACCCACAATGCCGACCCCGCAAACCAGTAAAACCAGGAAAACGGAGATGGTCTTATATTCTATTGACTCTGTGACCGATTCCCCCACCAGTGAGATATTAGTTGGGGTATCCATCCTCGAGCTTGAGTTCTCGCTCATGCTTTCAGTGTGTATGGATGTTTTCCCTTGCTTTGGGTTGTTCCTATATTCTTAAGTGGCACTTCCTCTCCTCGTAGGATGGCTCTAACTGCTGCAGCTGTCTTCTCCTCATCGAACACCACTTGACATGCAGTGACTACCTCTTTCAAGTCTCAGCTCACGTTGGCCCAGCTTTAGCTTTAGCTTAGGACCTCTCCTTCCCTTTGTAAAAGTTTACTTCTTCGCTTCTCCTGAGGACAAAAAAAAAACACATAAACACCTTTTAATTAGTAATTGCAGCAGGTTGCATTTGCTGATTGACTTGGGCAGAAAAGCTTCTCTTCCTTCTGATTGGATACATGGATAAACATCGACTGCATAACCTCTGAGGCCGCGACAGAACGGTGCCCAGCTCTGAGCCCGTTCACGCACGCGTCCCGTGGTTCTCATAAAGTGCCACCAGCGTTTCTTGTTTCGTTTTCCTTTTTGCCATATTTTAATGAAACTCCAGGGTGTGACAATCACCGTAAGACACTGCGGCAAATGGAAACACAAACAACAACAGCAACAATAATAACACATTTCAATCAAGTCTGACATTTCAGTTGGCAGATTAAACTACTGTATTTCTACACTTGTATAACTTCTATTTAACCCTCAATGCTAAGAACTCCCAACTCCCAAAATGAATTTTTCCGGCTTCAAAAGACATTGTCTGTGCACACAACTGAGAGCCACATTTAATGAATCATTAGTTAATTAAACACTTTTTAACCTTCTATGCCTCTTATTCAGTGCAGGGTCCCAAGACTGGGTGCACCCTGGATGGGATGCCAGTCTCACACTAGTCACGTGCATAGTCACACACATACACACCTACAGGCTACTGTACTCTTAGGTAACATATTTTTTCTCTTTCTATATGGATGTGAAAGCTCGACAATGAAGAGGAAAATACAAACATTGCTGATGTGGGCTTTAAGTGTAATGCGGAACGCGAGAAAAACACACACGAGGATCCTTGATGAAATCAAACCCGAACATACACTTTGCGTACAAAAGACCAGACTAAACTATAATCTTATTTGGAACAAATTATGCGAAGAGATTTTCAAAACATAAAGCAATAAACGCAGCCTCACGATTTTCTTTAATTCATTGATTTTGAGTGAGTTGTGACGGCATTGAAATGAAGGTTTTATTTGTACAGAAAATGTAGCTGCTGGAGGTGAACCACTGAATCATAATTAAACTACACAGTACGCTAAGTTGTAAGTGAGAGTCCGCGAACCCCTTCATTACATTACCGCCCATTGTATCGCCCAGCACGTCCCTGTCAGGACAACTGAATGACTAAACAGCAACCAGGCCCTTAGCCAGAAATACATTTCGCGGGGGGGTCCGGCAGGCGACCCTACCTATAGGTTCCTCTCTGGAGCTTTTGCCCGTGGAGGAGGTGGAGGGGTTCAAACCCGTTATCATACTACATGCAACGTACCTGGGTATAACATCCAGTCAGGCATGTCGACTTTCGGTGCCTTAACAAATAATTTCTATATTGGACATCGCACAGTACAATGATGGTGATACATCAGTAACAATTCTAGAAGCCTTGCAAGCCATTCCGCTGGAAGTTATCGTGGCAGCCAGTCAGCTTGAACTTTGGAGTCACTTACCAGCGGAACACAGCGCAGGCTGCAGTCATTAATATAGCCTGAGATGTAGCTGTATCTCCCATCGCCTGCATTGCTATAAAAAGTGTATCAAACGGTTTCATAACGGAGATAATTCTACAGTAAAACAACGATATGAATACAGAAGCACGCAATGTAATGGTGAAGCATTTTCTAGCACTATTCATTCAAGAAATTAAGCAGCTTTTCGAAAACGTTCTTTTATGCAATGAACTACGTACAAGTAGGCTTAGTTCTTCAAATAGATTATCAGAACACTTCCATATCGCATAGCCTATTAAAAAAAACTCGAATTGCAACATCTGTGTTCTGATAAAAGCTATGTTAAATTTGGTTCATTGAATTCCATGATTTATTGAATGCGTTCTTCTTGAAGCGCAATCCCATTAAGATATATTCTTTTCCATAGAGTACGGGGAAATTTTGTCGTCTACACCCTTTGCCGGCGGACCCACTTTGGATCTTTATTAGCCTGACGGAGGTGACGGAGGAATGGAGGAGGTGATCCTTAATGTCAGATACTGAACATGCATGCTTATCTTACATGTATAAACAATTAGCTGTATGCACATTCCTAAGATTACTCATATTTCTACCATCGGTAGGAAATGGAATAATACACTCTACATCGATATTCACTTAAACAGCCATACAATTCCTCATTGATTTTTCAGATGAATACCTCACTGTATAGACATCTTGTGCATGATTATAAAATAGGTGGTAGACTACATGATAATCTCAATGAAAGTATTTTTTCCAGTGTCAACCAGTATTTAAACCCGAGAAGAATGTGCTGTACAACAGGTGAAGAGTAACGGTAAATGTGTATGTTTTCCGTTATGATTTTAGAATATGGATTGTGTCAATTCATTACCTAAATGCCGACTCCACTTAACAAAGTAATGCCTTGTACGACTAATGAGAATTCAACAATCTGGTTTCCAGATTAAGATAGCCTACATGTTGTTACTTGCGTCTGGCAATGTTAAATCAAGCCAGCTCAAAGCGACAGGTAAATTACTCAAATTCAACACGCACGATGTAGATATTTCTTTTTAGCTCAATAAGACAAATATTGATGTATAAAGTATGACAAACGATAATCTTAACATGCACCAATGTACTGTATCAATGATAATAGCGATGTGGGAGTCATTCATTGATAGTACTATTTTGAAGAGATGTGATGTTAGACTGACTTGACTATAAATAAAATAAACTGCCAAGATTTCCATCAGAAGGAAAAAAACTGAATTTAAAAGCTTATTTTGAAATGTCAATAAGAAGACTGATAGATAGATAGATCGATCGATAGATGGATAGATAGATAGATAGTATTCTTCTTACCTGACACTCATACTCGGTAGTTGGAGGACAAACATTCATTAAGTCAATTAAGCCTGAAATGCTTGCTCTGCGATTGGCGTCGGTTTGCCGTTGGCATCGTGAAGTTCTTGTGCGCTGTTAGATTGGGAGCAAATGCGCGCGTCCCCCGCGCGTCCCCTGCGCGTCCCCTGGAACGCAATCAGCGCCTAGCCGCCGCGCTCCGCTCGCACCCTGCACTACATCTGCTCCGGATCTCCCTCGCCGGCCTCTTTAGTCTCCCCTGTGCTGTCATTCAGCTCGTTAATAATTTAATCTCCCGGTCAACCCACCGACAACCGAAAGCAGTGTTTTCCCTGAGCAAACGACAGCTTGAGCGCAAGATAAAGATAACACGCTTAAATGTTATTGATCGTGTTTTATTTTCAGGATCTTAATTCTTCCTTCGGATTAAGGATTTGTTTCGCATCCCGCAACTGTTTTAATTAGAATACGTAATATGTCATGCATTTTTTCGTCGGAGTTTATTCAATTAGAAAAAAGCAACATTTGCATACATTTGATGCAAATGAAATAAGTGAAAAGATTAATATACTTTGCATAATGAGTGACACATTTTCGATTTAGATAAATAACTATTGACGAAACATATACCCACTTAGAAGCAACTGGCCTTAAATCTGAACTTTCTACATTGGTAAGAAATTGAAAAAAACGAATGTAGCCTATTCACACTAGAGTGTGCTTTCCATTAAAACTGAAATATCGCAAAAATAGTTTAGATACAGCCTACTGTATTACTGTTGTACATTTGCCACTGTTCTATTTAGATATTTTGTGTGATGATTAGGCTACAGCCTACCCAACGCAGCCTAACCCTAGATTAAATTTTGTAGCGCAATTAAGCATAAGGTAACCATCAAAACCAATTGACTGAATCGGTTGTACTAATACTTCTCGTAGGTCCACTTTATAACGAATTGATAATTTGACTTGTCAAATGGCTTTAACCAATGGCCAGCATTTATAAAATAATATGATATTCCCTTGTCTTTAGTACCATCTATCGATCATAAATGGTATGAAATAATGTGTCTTTGTGTGGGAGCACATAATCACAAATGATTTTTTTGCGATACAAAACACTAGATATTCAATTTACTTTTAAAGCCAGACCGTAAAAAAATAAAGAATGAAGAATTTCAAAATAATTGGCTCAAGATTCATAGGAAATACAATTGAGATATAGGCTATACCAACAACAAATGTAAAACACAAGGCGGTCATAAAGCAATAAAGAGATGACGTACTATTACCAAGCACCGAAAAGTAATTTGCGGTTGAAAATGTAACTTAGTTTCAAAATTAGTTTTAATTCGTTTTGCATTAGAATGTTCAAATAAATAATAATAATTAAAAAAAATGTCCGCA
>JAODKN010000021.1:23887882-23905777 GCA_026774425.1 Petrocephalus zakoni
TTACGTCTTTATCGGACACTTTGAAAAACTTCCAGACGGGAGAACTCATGTTGCCACTGGTAAGCTCCGCTCTGCTGCTGTTTACCTGTGCGCCGCGCATGCACGTGTGAAAAATTTACGTCAAGTGATCGGCTTTTTTGATTGGCGCTTTTGGGGTTCGCCGATCAAGCTATTTTTAGCCAATATCGGCCGATCATGATCGGTGGCCGATCAATCGGAGCATCACTAAAAGCTATACAACTAATAAAACTAGAATAATTGCAAGACTCCATCTCTTTTTAGATGGAGACCATCTATCCGATGGCCATACTTATTTTAAACAGGTTGCTCCTGTTACCTCTCTTTCCAATCACTGTCGCCCGGCATATTTTGCTCAGTATCCGATACCTTGAATCAAAACCATGTCCATATTATGGACGTTGCACCTGTCTTTGTAAGGAGCTCCTCCTGTTAAGAAATCGTTTACATTTAGCTTGATAGACCACGCCGGACTGTGGAGCAGTTTATTTACACTCAAGATAGCACTCACACCGCAAGTCTGAGGCATGCCCAAATCAGGACGAGCACTGAGTGATTTCACTGGAGCAGATGAATTTTAGTGGAGCGCAGATCGGTATTGAGTGGAGGAGCTGGCAGAGCCAACACCCTAGGAGCAGAAATTCACCCTAGGAGCAGAAATTCACCCTAGGAGCAGAAGTTTTTGTTTGTTTCATCCATATTTATATCACTTCTAATCAGTGGGATCAGAAAAAATAACATGCATTTCTATAGTTGTTTGTCCTATTGGCATAATCTATTCACTTTGGTGCAGCATAATAACGGCCACCGTCAGTAACATATACAGTCACCCCACAGTAACTGGGGTACCTGGCTGAATATCCAATTATGAGCTGGTGGATATTGCGGCTTCGTAAAATGTGCTGTAAACAGTAATGCCGCATATGCGTAGATGTGCGAAGTATAAATTGTGGGTCAAAATGTTTGAGAAATGCTAGGTGATATCACTATGATCGTCACTAATATCACTAATGCATTTTGTTGTAGGTGGTCTTATTTAGTTCAGTTACTCATTCAGTCAGCAGATTAGTTGAGTGTAACTGAGCAGTCACATTCCCTGGCAGGCTGAATCTTATAATTTGGCCCCGAGGGGCTGCCCTTCTGTGGGTTTTGGGCACATTAGGGCATAATAAAAAATAATTTTTCTGAGACATTTTAGGGGGCAGTAAACACTGCTCTAACCATTTTAATTTTGTTCCACAAGGCGTTTCGATACTGTCTGTGGAGGTGAATTGGTTGTATTCCTGCAAGTGTGAATTATGAGTGCCCTACAGAACAGCACCCCTCATGGCACTAGCCTGTAGCTGCCATTCTTATCAGCAATGTCAGTAGCTAGGGGTCTGTGACCCAGCCTGAGCCTGATGGGCCCTGACAAAGTATCGGGTTTCGGGCCCAGTACAGGTCAGCCCCCCACAGGCTCTGACTGGGTTAGCACATGGCGATTGTTTTATGTTGCCATTGCTGCCTGTATCCAGCAGGGGGAGCCATTATACTGCATTCTCTCCCTTCTGCGGTGGGGATTTTTTTGCACATTCAGTCAGGCATCACCTAAAGTTTTCCATTAAAATTCCATAAACAAGTTTTTGTCACCGGCCCACGTCTGTCAGAGCATTAAATTGTAGATGTATGTCATCAGTGTAGAGACATGGAGCCCGGCCCATGATTTATCCCCTCAGGAAACTGGCACCTGCTGCCACCTATTTTTTTTAATCTTACTCTCTTTGCAGGTAATTGCACCTGGGGGATGAACTGCAGATTTATCCACCCAGGAGTGAATGACAAGGGCAACTACTCTCTCATCGCCATGCCAGACCCCTTCTCACCAAACGGGGGGCCCCCAGGAGGTCCACACCCTCTCATGCCTGCAAACCCCTGGGTAGGCACCCTCCTCACGCCCCCCCTCACTGTCCCTCTCTGACGTTTCACATTTCAGCTGTAGGATAATGGTTTGTCTACATGAGTGTTATTGCATGCCCCAACCAGGGGGGACCCGCTCTCGAAGAACTGCCACCACCACCATTGCCAGCTGAGCCCCCAGTGGAGAGTGCCTGGGAGAGGGGGCTCCGACACGCCAAGGAGGTACACTTCTGGCACCCTGCCACTTTCGGCACAGTACAGCCATCTGCCCCCTAGTGGCTGACTATGGAATTTCAGAATGTGTTTATTTGCACATATCAGTGCTCAGTTGACACAGTTATGCACAGAAGATTTGTACATCTGTGCAGTGGGTCTTTTCAGTCAGGCAGTTTGGGGAAATTTATTCAATCAAGACTATAACGACTGAGTGCCTCCTGCTGGTGAAAACGAGAGCCTTCTGTGCTGCCAGGATAAGCGTTCTCCTAGTAAGCTGAAAGAGGCTTTAAGACAACCTTGCACTGTAGCCCTGAGTGTTCCAGATAAAGGGAGGCCCCATATGTAAGCATTGAGTCCCCTTAACACCCCTCATCTCCCCCAGGTGCTGAAAAAGGCCACGATACGCAAAGAGCAGGAGCCCGACTTCGAGGAGAAGCGCTTCAACGTGACCATCGGCGAGGATGAGCGGGAGTTTGACAAAGAGAATGAGTTCTTCAGGGAGCGCAGTTACCGCATCACACGAGAGATCCGGGAGCCGGGGTGAGTGTGCCGGCTGGCCTCTGACCCCGCCCTCAGCCCAGCCCCTGCCCTCTGACCCCGCCCTCAGCCACACCCCCAGCTCACTCCCCCTTTCAGCTCCTGTTTAGCTACTTAGCTGATGTTGCCACCAGTGGCATATTTCACTGTTTATACAGCTGTATGCTTTACTTGAACTGTTACTGGCTGAACTGCTTTGCCCGAGATGGTGCTGATGGTGTGTCTGTCTCCTCTCCCTCAGCAGCGACATGGAGTTCAGGGAACCTGGCTATGGGTAAGCACATTCACCCCCCCCCGGTCTCCCATCAAACCCTCACTACTCACTCCACAAACATGCTGACATTCCCCCATTTTCCCCCGGTTCTACAGCAATGACCCCTATGCAGACTCCTATTATGACTACGAGATGGAGACTTTCTGGAGAGGAGGGCAGTATGAGAACTTCAGGGTTCACTACACGGAAACGCCGCTGCCCTACCATTACAATGTGAGGGGGCCGCCCGACCCTACTCCACTTATCACATGCTGACACTCATACCCTCATACTTGTACACCGGCTTTCGCGCGCTCACATTTGCATGCGGACACTCGCATGTTGGGGGGTGACAGTAGTATGGAGCGGTGAATATGTGACACAGCAGGTGAACACTGGGCATTGGTCCACGTGACACCCACGATTGGGCTTCCTATTGGTCTCTTCCCCGGTTACGATGGGACTCTCGCTAACCATGCCTTACCCATGCATCCGTGCGGCTCCCACAGGAGCGGGAATGGGAGCGAGACCCGCGGGAGCGGCAGCGGGAGCGCGACAGGGAGCGGGAGCGGGACCACCGGGAGCGGGAGCGGCGGCAGCGGGAGCGAGAGCGCGAGAGGGAGCGGGAGCGTGAGAAGGAGCGCCAGCGGAGGAAGGAGGAGTGGGAGAGGGACCGCCTGAAGAGAGACGAGAAGGAGCGGCCGCCGCCGCGGGAGCGCCCCCCGCGGGAGCCGCGCGACAAGAAGGAGGACAAGGACAAGCCCAAGGCCCGCTCGCCCGTTGCCCCGCCACCCAGGTGAGAGGTTGCAATGCATGCTGGGCGTGATGCCCATACGGTACCACCCTCACTGCGCTGAAGTACAGAGACGCCGTTTGGGACCCTGAGCAAAGCCCTTAATTCCTCACTTCAGGCACTTTCTGGCTCCGTTTTCTCAATTCTCTGTCACTCTGGATATAAGGGTCAGTGTCCTGATTGCCATTGTGCAGTTTGGGGGCCCGTTAGGGCTGCTCACGTTATCTGCCGCCATTTCCGCCATTTTCTCTGTGCCCCCTGCTTTTGTGCTGGCTCCTGGGCCACTAGTTTTGAGGGTTTGTTAACTGAGGATCACTTGGATTAACGCCCACTAGTTTTCAGCCCAATGCCCAAACACTGGTCACATGACCAACCTGCCCCAGATGAGTTTTCAGTGGCCAGGTTGGGGGGGGTGTAAATTAGAGCTGAGGATTGAGACCCGACGGATTTGGTCGGGTTCGGGCTCAATTTCTATCATTTTACACGGGCTCGGGCTTGCGCTCCGGCTTGCTCGGTAAATGAGCGCTAGGGCTGAGCGATTTGTCCATTTCACATTATGCATAAAACAGAACGTCTGACCCAGCGTTTAAAACTATCGTAAGATAGTTTTACAAATTCGTTCCGTCCTCCTTGTGTGACAGTCTCACCAATCAGAAGTGCCGTGCTCCTCGCATATCAGTCATGCTCACCAATCAGAGGTGGCCCAAAGTGACTGCGTATATGGCCACAAACACGGACATGTGAAACCCAAGGAAAACGTCACATTCGCAGTGTGGAAAAATATCGGTTCCACTGCTGAGGCGTAAGTGAATTACCTACCTATTTAATGGTCAGAGATTGTCCACAGAAAGGTCCTATTATTAGGGACATAAGCAGTGTTACGGCTTTTGTGATAGTAGTTTTATGCGTCATTGTTCTCTGTTAATTTGACCCTTGTGTACCGTGGGACTTTCCGGAAGCACGTTACTGAGGGTAAAAAAAGCGATCGAGCGCTCGGGTTCGGGTTGCTAGAGAATTGCTCTGTGATTTATTAGGTGTATGCTCTATAACATTTTTGTTAGAATAAATACATTTTGGATTCAATTAATATATTTCCTGTATATTCTATTACTTTTACCAATATATTCTATGGATTAATGTATAGCGCAGTTCAGATTTCAGTACTGAAATGAGTTATAAAAAATCGCTAATGAAATTGCAATGGCGGGTTTGGTCGGGTTCGGGCTTAATTTTTATCATTTTACACGGGCTCGGGTCGGGCTCGGGCCTAACTTTTAAGGCCCGATTACAGCTCTAGTGTAAATAACAAGCTGGAGGGGCTTGACCAGAAGCTGCGTGGTGTTAGATATGTGTATAGTTTGTCTGGCGGTGCCAGTGGTAAATGGGGCCTCTGTGTTCCCAGTATTCCCTTTCTGGGTCCAGGGGTGTCGTTCGGGATCCCAAGCGTACAGCCAGCCGGAGAGCAGGAAGGCTTGGTTCACATAATGCTTGTAAGGCCGAGTATAATTTGCATAACCCTGATGGCAGTCACAGCCAGAGTGAGCTTCCCGCCTCCTTTGTTTCCTTGTCTGTACCATCGTGGAAGTGAGTGACCTTATTTTTATTTATTTATTTATTTTTTGACCTTGCGTGAACTTCCTCTGCTGATGGGGGCAGCGCAGGCCGGCTCTTTGGAGGAGTGTGTAATGCCAGGCATTCATTTATGGCATGACTGTAGCATCCTGCTTTTAGAGGAAGTTCAGCGGTGCTGCTTGTTTGAAAACAAAAGTAAAATAAATTCCCTGGGGAAGCCACGAGGCGGATTTCTCTCCGCTCTTCCTGATCAGGGCTCCGGCCACTCGAGGTGGCATGGGCAGCATGGAGCAGGAGCTGGGGGCTGCCAACCAGCGTGAAATCAGCCCCGGTTTGTCGTTTTTAAAGCTCCGAAGGGCAGGAAGCCAAAGAGCTATGGGCAACCTCGCGTTTCATTCTCTGCCGAGCTAACTTTCCTGGAAAATCAGCCATTGTGCCTGTGGTCTCTTTCCAGTGGAATGCTAATCGATTGTGAACCAGCAAGTGGGCATGGGGTGATAAGATATTAAAGAAGTTAATGTGTGTTTGATCCCAGTGAAGTACATCTGCCTAGAAGGTGCCTGTGTAGAGACTGATTTGAGGAACTGAGATGCATGTAGTTTGTAAGTGAAGTCAGATTACATCACCTCATCCGGTTGGCCCTGTGTGTGATTTGTTTTCCGTCCCAGGCACTATTTGGACGGGATTACTTTTACTAAAGGAAACTCTGTATGTTGTTTATGAGGTGATTTGATTGACTGGTAATTTGTGGAAATTTCTTCTCTATCTGAATCAGAGATAGCTGCGATAAAAGAAGTGCCTTCTGGCTGTTAATAGCATAGTTAGCGCGTCTAGACGGCAAATGACTGCAGATTTCTATTTTTTTTTTTGATCGATTCTTTTAATATACTAATCAAACACAATAAAAGACTAATTTTGTCTGTAAATCTGTAAAGTTGCCTGCACATTGGGGCTGGTGCTCCCCCATGGCGTCTAATTTACAGAGCTGGTGCTGGTTCAACTTTATAACCCACATCATTCCTTGGCGACTGTCAATACCAAATTCATGACCTGATTGGCAGTGGCCATTATTTGTTTGTTTGTGTATTTTTAAGCCGTACCCTCTTTGACCCTCCGCCTTGTCACCCAGCAGATAATGAGGCTGACATAGTGTGTTTTTCAGGTCGTGAAAATGCCACCCGTTTCTTCCTGGGACAGGGTGAGATCATGTAATCTGCTCAGGGACACATCGTTGTCTAAATGCAAGGCATCATTTGCAGGGCAAATGCTCTGCTTCACAGGTTTTGAGAGGTGATAATCTCTGGATCACCGGTAGAGTTGTGCGATACATCAATTTTATCGATTAATTCGAGTTTACAGTTCAGGACGATGTGTTTTTATGAAAATCGATTTTATTACTTATTTTACACGCAAGCGCCAAAAGCGAAATGAAAATAGCGGCAGCACCAGCACAACAATGAAAGTTAAGCAAGCAACCGTCCCTGACACGTTTTCGAACTGTGTGCCATATGATAAGAATGGGGCGCGGTGGAAGGCGATAGCAAACGCTGTCGCAATGTATAGTGCAAAAGACATGCATACTGTGCAAAAGCCGAGATTCCTTAACATGCTAAAAATTTGACTCGAATTACATGCCTCATTTTTCTTAACACTGGCTGTTTTTCAAAAGCTTTCTTTTGCACTATGTCAAGCCCAATGGTATTTACGTAATACCAAGCTGAAATGATAAAATTATTATTTTTTTTGTATTACAATATTACTTATTGTTTTTATTTATAAGTTTGAGGGTGTATTGTGTTGTTGCCAGTTTGAAAATAAGCTATAGAGAGAGCTTTCTAAAAGTTTTTACAAGTTTCTAAAAGTTTACAATGACGTGGTCTGCCATCTCACTTACAAGCATCTTTTATGGCTTGTCAGATTGCACTTTAACCCTAAAGTAAAATAAATAAATAAATTAAGTTAAAACTTGTTTTGAACCATTTATTTGTCATCTGTAGTTTGATTTTGAGTAGGGGAGGGGAAAATCAATTAAAATCGAAAATCGGATTTGTGAAAAAATCTGAGATTTTATTTTTAGGCCATATCGCCCAGCTATGGGTCTTTGGATTGCCTTAGGCTACATCTATACTGCTATGTTTTTGTTTGAGAATGAAAACGACCTCCATCCACCCATCACATAATTTCTGCAACTACTTCCATTCTACATGCACGCTGTATTTGACATAGGTATTAGCCTACACTGGTCTTGCACACGTCAAAAGGATGGCTGTGAGGTTTTAAAGAAAAAGTCTTAAATTCAAGTTGAACTAATTAAGGCCTTGAATTTAAGTTTACTAGATGTATTGCGGTGATAAGCATATTTTAGTCTGATGTTGAAAAATGTTGTTTAAGTTTAAATGTGACACTTAAGGGGTATACTTTGAAGTTAGGTTAGCTGGCTTAGCTGGGTTTCTGAATTTTCAGTGTGGTAAGTTCCCAGGTTACTTATGAACGGACTGCCATAAAGCCTGCTATATAAAAAATTTGAGTAAAATAAAATGTTTTGTAATAATCATGGCACTGCTTAATACCTGTTCACCTGCTGTTAAGTGTTTAAAGATGTCTCAGACACAGATGGCATGTTTCAATTTATTCCAAACACAGGAATATTAACAGATATACAATATCTAATGCTGTTGTACTAATGTTTTGTTGACTTGTCAGGAAAAAGGTAACTAAATTGTCTTGTGTTCAATGCAATGCGCGTGGGTCCTCTGGAATGCAGCCTTCCCAGTCTGTTAATTGCCACTCTGTGACTCTTGTGGAAACATTACGTGGCTTCAGTGGTGGTTGTAACGTTACCTCATGAATACTTTTTGTTAGGCAATACTTTAATGGAACAAAAGTAAATGGTAAATGTTGACCTTTAGTACCTACACTAGGATGGTCCAAGAAAATGAAACATGACCTCTACAAGTCTCATTTTGCTCTATGTCTGACCACTGTAATTTGTGTAAGCCTTTTGGTGAACATTTAGAGGTTGCTTAACGATTGATAATTTAATACATAAAATGAAGATACTGAATTAAAATTAATTTTCCATCAAACTTTGAGCGGTGAACAAATGCACATGGAATAAAGTTCTTGAAATACATTATGGCTAAAATTAGGCCTGGTGGACTATTTTAGATGATTTATGATTCATTGTTCAGTGATAACTGCTGAGTGTCATTATACCACAGTTCTACATTCAGTCAGTGTTCATCAGTTGCATGCACTGTTAAGTCAAGCTGCGTTTATAGCTTGACTTGGTCATTTAATTGGACTCCTGTCCTTGTCCCAGTATACAAGCATGGGAGGGGAATCGATTTCTTGACCGAAGTATGTCCAACTCTAAAATAGGTGGTGATATGGCTCCTCTCAGCTTGTTAATATTGGGCTTTTTCCGGTTGACCTATTATGTCACAAACCAAAAACAACTGACAAAATTTACAGGACTCACAAAATCGGTAGCCCAACGCCCCAGGGCTGTTAACGTTTCCTTTTGGGCTACCCAATAAAACACTGTCCTGCCCAGTAAGCAATCTGAACTTGTACTCCAAGTGAAATCAAATTCCCTCCTTTATTCACTTTATTTGCTCTCATAACTTGCTCTTTGAAATGAGAGAAAAAAAAAATCACGGAACAGATTTTTAATGATGCCTGCAGTCGTGTACGCCTGTGCCTGAGTTACCTTCTCTCTTTCATATGATGTTTGGCAAACACTATTGGTGCATTGCTACCCCTTCCTGTAAAGCGATGTAGTTTTCTTTTCTTCTTTTAAAGCACTTTTCCACCATACCAGATACTGTACTTCCAAAAGTACCAGAAATATGATATTTCGAGGTATTGTGGCGCTTTTCCATTGCAGCAGGTACCGTACTTTTGGTACCTCAGTAAAGTACCAAAAGTTCGGTACTCCTTTTGTGTTGGTTTTCCACTGGCATAAAAACTGATACCAGCGCTGAATAAAAATTTGAAAAATGGATGTAGTATACAGCTAGACAGTGTCGGGTTATATGGACATTATGTGGATATTATAACGCAGAGGGTTAAAATTTCACTAAAACATTTTTACTTTGGCATAGGGAAAAAGCTTAGCTAACTTTGCAACTTGATTATTCCTTTTATAGATTTTCCAATATGTTTTTAAAATCTGTTTACCTCCGCTCTTTTGCATGAGCGCTGCATGTGTTAATACATATATATATGTGTGAGAAATTTATATTGACTTATTTTTTGCTTTATGAATACCCCAATATTTATTATGACAAATTCACATTGCTGTATTTTGAAATTCTCCAAAGAAGTACCCTAATTGGTATGGCACTTTTAGTAGTTGACTTTTTGTTACTAGTACTCGACTGGAAGTCAATGGAAAAGTGAAAGTACCCTACTGAAAGTACAGTACTTGGTGTGGTGGAAAAGCGCCCTTGGTTTTCCAGTGGTGTAAAATGGTACCAGCACCGAATGACATTCCAGCGGGAGGTGGGGTATTTTGTACTGAATTTGAAAAATACTAAACATTATGCTGTCGTCAGCAGCATTCGAGAATAGCTTATAATTTTAAGAATAGCTTTTAATATGATAAGCATGACTATTACCCAAACAATATGTAGTGGTAAGTAAGTAACAATTTATAACCATATTACCTCAAATCAGAACAAAACTGACCTAATGGTGAGTGTCTTGAAGAGCTAGCCACATTATGAGGATTATTGTAGGACTTAGAGGGGCCTCTAAATTTGTCCCAAAGTGCATCAAAATTTTACATTTACATTTATCTACATGAGGTAGAACATATTCAGACTTGTGGAGGCAGGTTCTGATCAAACTGAATTTTCAACATAGTCTTGTGGACCACCCTCACCTACACACAGTCACCACACGTTCTGTCTCTGTCTTGGACAGTACCATGCGTAGTTACTTTTTAATTTAATATTAGTATTTTGTACTGTATTATGTTTTAGTATATTTTGAACTTCGGTGTTTTATATGCATAAAAAGGTAAAACATACAATATAATAAGACAAACCTTTAGCGTTGAATAAGAATTGCATGTACTTGTTCCGACTTACCTACAAATTTGTCTTCAAGGCAGACTTAGGGAAAGGATCTTGTTTGTAACATTGGGACTGCCCTATACTATGAGAAGTATCTCACTGTTGCCATAGTAATTTAGCCTGTGAGCCTGTTCTGCTCCAAGCAGGGGCCTGTATCATGAAGCAGGATTTCTGGTTTAGCCTGGTTACTTGTCAGCTATAAGGTAGTTTGGGCTAAATGTAAGTGCACAAAGCGACAGTTCATTTAAATTTGGGTACCTTTAATCCAATAAGTTATCTGGCTAAGTAGCAGATCCGGTTTTCTTATACCGACCCTTGCTTTGGAGCAGGTGATGTTTCAGGCTCACGGATCAGAAGCAGCCTGTGGACCAATCAAATATGAGAAATCTGCACATTACCTGACAAACATGGCTTATCCATGAGAATCCTGCGACTGCGCTAAAGTTAATTATATATTCAATATTCAGTCCTCTGGCTGTAAGATCTTTCAATAAGCTGCCCAGGCAGTTTGTAATCACAGATTTTTGGTGTCCACAGGCAAAGATGCACACTGACCATTTTTGCCTTTCGAGCCCTTCCGCTATGTCTGCTAAATCTTGTTAATGTCTCTAGAAAGAAGCAGTCTCTGCTGTAATGAGATATTGGTTCATGGTGTGCAAGAGTTGATAGTTTTCCAGATTCCGGATCTTAATATTTCAATGTTTGCACATGCACTTTACTTTGTGTCACATTCATTAATATTTTAGGCGTACTAAAATCTGCTTATCAAACTGGGCTTAATAAACGTCTGTATAGTATCGAAAGGTGGCGTCCTGGCAAATTTTTACGCCTCTTAACTAAAGTCCTGGTGGCATATGCAGCCCTGCTTTGGAATAATTATTAACATGGATACCTGACTCCAGAAATATCAACACGTTTGTCATCTTCCGGGTCACATACTCACTGTAGCTCTGTATCTGTGTTTGTGAAGGATTAAAGAGTTTTGACAGGGTTGTGAAGAGTGCTTGTTAATCTTGCTTCATAGGATACCTCTTAGCTTAACATTTGATACAGTTGACACAATTAACACAATTGGTGATAAATGTAGCATGGACTGTCTGCAGCTATCAGAACATGTTAAAGAAATGTTAGCTAGGTATTTTGTCTATGGCATCATCTTTGAAGCAGCAACCTATAGGAAAGTCTACATAGAAAATATTCAAGAATATTAACTGGTTAAAATGTTTCATATGCTTGTAATACTGGAGAATGCAGTGTCAGAAATTTACGGGGGCAAAGGGCAAATGGAAACCCCTAGAAATGTAATAATGTCCCTAAAGTCAGAATGCCCTGAATTGCCCTGTGAACATGGGGCAAAAATTGCACCCCCTCCCCTTTCCAGACTGTAACCTCACCACTCTAGCATGCCAATTCCTTATTTTGAAACCTGTTCACCTGTTGTTTAAAGATAGTTTAAAAATATTTCAAACACAGAGATGGCATGTTTCTATGTTACAAACACAAGAATCTTAACAGGTTTTATAACTATCTCCAATAAATTCTAATGCAGTTGTACCAGAAAATGTAATCGTTTAAAGTCTTCATTGTATTTCCCTTTCTTGCCATGGCACGTTTCCTTGACTTGTCTGGAAAAAAGTAATTAAATTGTCTTGCATCCATTGCAACACGTCTGGCTATACCGGAATGCGGCCTTCCCAGTCTGTTAGCTGCTACTGTAGCCTGTGGTGTAGTGACGGGCAGCCTCGACTGATACTGCTGTCCTCATCCCGTGCATTATAGGGGCTTGATTGCAGAATATAAACGGCTGTGTCCACATTACACGTGCAGAGAAGAATGTCTAGTCCTGTGCTGTGCAATCACAAGTACAGGAACTTTTTAGCTTTCCCATATCTCCTCATACTCACACAGTACCAGTCAAAAGTTTGGTCACACACAGCTGTGAAAAAGTTTATTGTACTATTCTCTACAATTTTAGAATAAAGACATCATAACTATAAAATAACATGGAATCATGCTTTAAACAAAAAATGTTTGTTGGGGGGCAGCTCCGTAGTTCGTGACTCAGAAGGTCGCCGGTTCAAATCCCTGGATCAGTAGAGTGGTCTTGCCATCGGGCCCTTGAGCGAGGTCCTTAACCTCAATTGCTTCATGGACTGGCAGACCCTACTATCTCCTCTAAGCCGGTTTCTTGAGGTTGCTTCCTGGGATGTTTCTCCAGCTGTCCTAAAGGAGGTCCCACACATGTGCTGAGCGCTAACTGCCCACTTTTCCTTCACTCTCTAGTCAAACTCCTCCAAAACCATTTGTGCTGTGTTTAGGTCAGGTGGCCAGGTCATGTGATGCGACACCATCGCTCTCCTTTGTAGGTGGCTTGTCGTGTCCAAACTTTTGACTGATATTATATACAGCGTGGGTTCTGAGTGCAGGATCAGTCATTCACCTAGTACCCCTGGAGTAGCTGGTAAAGGTAAATGGCCTTGCTCAATTACCTAGCGGTGATATGATCGTTGTGTTCTTCCTCTGTAATGTTGCTGGATTGCTGATAAGAGAGCTACAAGTCTGATAAGTAGTGATCGCACATGTTTGTACTGGGCAACATGTTTAAATCTGTATGTTATGTCCATTAAACGCAGTTTCCATCCTATTTTTATTAATACTATTTCTGGAAGCTTGTTAGTGACGCGAGTTAAGTGATTTCGTCCCCGCTTCTCTCTGCCTACGTGCGAGCCAGCTGCTGGCATCCCCTCTGGTCCTGGCAGCATGGCATCTGCACCAAAACAACCTGAAGTTTTGCCCGTCGCTGCAGGATCTTGTGAGCGAAGGCCCAGATCCGAACATTTCGCAAGTTTTCTTTCGGTGAAAATTCCTTCCGGTTCTGAGGGAGATTCACTGATTACTCACTGCTTGAATGACATAAAGAAATGGAACGAATTGTGTCCTTAAATACTCTAGATGTGTACTTTTCCCCTGACACCAGGCCCGTTGTTCGTAAATGGTCAGGTTCAGGCTGACTGCTGAAAAATTGCTGTTCCGCTATCTGATCTCTAAGAGTCTAAGGGCTCTAAGAGTCTTCAGTCATGTTATAATGTTAGGAATCCATGTGCTGGGGTTACTGGAAGACATGGCTAATGCCTTTTTCTAGTGTGATGTGACAGACAATGCCGTCTGATGAATTTTGAATCTGGTGTGGTGCTTTCAGTCTTACCAAATAGCGTAGTGCAGATTACTGTAAAATCAGACATCTCTGAGACAATCCATTCAAATAGTGAATGCGTTTGAGCTGTGCTGTATACCAGTGGTGATGATTATGTGCGATTTATTCTTGTGTTTTTGTTGGAACATGTGGAATCTGGGCAAGATTTTTTTTTCTCTTCAGGAAAGTACTGCTGGGAAATGTTACATATAACGTGTTTTTGCCATCTGTTTGTGATGATCTTGTTCCTGGTACACACCCAGAGATCTGTTAATGTTTGTTTGCATTAAATGACATCCAAGCAGTTCTCACCATCATAGCCTCCATTCCCGCTTGAAGCTCTTTCTAGCTATTCAGGATATTCGTTTGCACTCTGTGTGCTCGTGGGCTTGGAATGCAGTGGGTGTGGGGTGAGTACTGAACCTCCCCCCCCTTAGCAGGCCGATGGAGCCCCCACCCAAGAAGGAACTGGGCCCCATGGTGAAGCGCCCTGATGAATGGAAGGACCCATGGCGCCGGTCCAAGTCGCCACGGAGACGCGTGGGCATGGCAGTATCGCCCCTGCGCCGACGGCACCGGCCCTCAGGCTCTTCAGTCTCCCTGTCCAACTCCTCCAGGTACCAGCCGACCCCATCCCTCCCGGCCCGGCTGAGATTGCGTGGGATCCCTTTCTGAGCCGTTCTCCTCCACTTATGTCTGCAGGTCCTCGTCCCGGTCCTCCTCCTACACGGGATCCGGCTCCTCCCGATCACGCTCCCGCTCCTCCTCCTTCACCTCCTACTCCAGCCACTCCTCCCAGCACAGCTCTTTATCCCGGAGTCGGTCCAGGTGAGGAACCTCCCAAGTGGGTCACGTGATCCGGCCAGCCCTCCGCAGCAAACCAATGGGGGATCTGGTGAGATTCTGGCTGCGTGTGTGTGTGTGTGCTCGGCCGTTTTAAACTGTCCTGCCGTGTTCCCCTGGCTGTAGGTCGAGGTCCTACTCGTCTTCCCCGTCTCCGTCTCCCAGCCGGGCTGCCCAGAGGAATGCCACCAAGGCTAAAGCGGAGCCGCTTCCTGTACCCGTCAAAGGGTGTGACCCGGCACACACACGGGGGCGAGTACACGTGGGGACTTAAGCACGGATCCAGGCTCTCAGACACACACACACACACACACACACACACACACATGTCTTAGTGAGGACTGTCCATTCATTCAGAAACCCTAATCCCCTTAACCTCTACCCAGCCGTAACCTTAACCATAAATAACCAAACAACATACAAGACTTGGCACTTTTAGTTTTTTGTAGGGATGCATGATATTTATCGGACAGATAAATTATCGGTTGATATAATGTAAAATTAGATCCTTTTTATTGCTCCGATTAAATTTAAATCCGATAAATAGATCCTATAAAGTAGGCTAATAGAATTTGTGAAATTGCTTGCTGGCAGGTAGCGCCGTTTAAAACGGGCAGTGCCTGGAGATGAGCGCCAGCACACTATCCACATGTCTTCGCCAGTCTGGATGTTTTTCTCGGTGGCAGCGGGCTGCAATGCCATTGCTGTTTGCAAACCAATGGAGATGCAGAAATGATCCGCTAAAGAGAGCTCAGCGGAACACAAACTTTTGTTTACAAATGTAGACATGCATTTTAATACCGCGTAAACTCAGTACAAATATACATGTTACAAAGCGACTTTCAGTACTAAGATATAGTATATTATTACATTATTTATGATGTGTCACTGTTTGCGTGTTTGGGAGAAAATAAGAAATAGACTAAGTTGTCTGAAATTATTGGTCTTCCAGATAAGTTGGTGAACTGCATAATATATTTTAGTGAAAAAGAAAAATTGCGTACTAATTTTGGCACAATGGCATGCAAAACAATGCGAATCGTTGGTAACTTTATTTATAATAGTGGTGTTTGTCTTAACATTAATTTCATGTGGTTTGACAAATGACATCCTACCGACAGTCGACACAAAGATTTAAATTTAATTTTTATGAAGCCTAATATACTGCTACTGCTAAGTATTGTGGTGTCCTACACAAAAAATAAAGAACCATTTGAGAGATTGATGTTTACCGTTAGGCCAGAGCTGCTAAAATTTCAGCTTCATCAGTGCATCTTAGATTTTCTAGTCCCTTGTTGCACACACTGCAAATTATATGAAAACTATAGTAAATATAAATGTACTGGTTATCGGTATCGAGATGAGTGTATGCATGAACATGGGGCCAAATGCGAATAGGGTGGGAGTAACGGTGTGGAATGTACTTCCCTCTGCCATAAGGGCCCCCCTGAACGTTGCTGTGTTGCCCCCACACAGGGAGAAGGCCCCAGTGAAGAAACCGCCCACCCCGCCGCCCCCGCCACCAGGCCTTCTGGGAAAACCCGTTAGGCCAGCCACAGAGGGCGCCAAGCCCCCTAATCCCAGGGTAAACCCCCGGGACGGGGCCAAGCCCATCAACCCACGGGAAGTTGGCAAGCTGGCCGTGCCACGGGAGGGGCGCAGAAAGGAGAGGCAGCAGCACAACCCCCCTCGGAGGTAGCCCTGCCCAACCCCGCCACCACCCAAACACACACACACACACACACAAGCACTTGGCGTTTCGGCCTGCCTGGGGAATTCCCCTTTGATCTCATCTTAGTTTGGTTTATTCCAAGTTTAATATCCTTGTCTGTCCCAATCTACAGGTTTATGCCTGATAGATAATCTGTAATATGCGTGATGAGCCGTCATGGTGAGTTATGACAGAGGCGCCTCTGGCCATTAATAGCTGCAGACTTGCTAAACCTGAAGCGGCAGTGGAGCATCTCATCTCGCATGCTTTCCACCATCATTTGGGTTTTGTGTTATGGCTGGGTGGGATACTCGTGACACCTGTGTCCTTGTGCGCGAGCGTGTGGCAAGAAGGGACTCGGAGATCGTGGGCTCATTTGCATATTTCCAAAGGCACTTGTTTACCTGCAGTGGGGACGGGTGCCCTTGCGGAGCCAGCGCTGTCCCCAGAGCATTTACATGTGCCATTACAACATTCCCCACGCATGGATTTCGGACAATGGGGTCCACTCAGGCCTTTTCTGAGGGCGGATGGGCAAATACACGCGGGGGAAAGGGGCTTTTTAATAATTTTGACTAATCTCTGATAACATGACCAAGTGGGTTGAGAGAGAAGCACTTATTACACCTGCAGCGAAAATGTTAGCAGGTTTATGACAAGTGGGCGTACAATAAACTCACTTAATATGAGCACGTGATTGGGTGGTTCCTGCTGTGAAAAAGCCCCCAGAAAGTCTCACTGCCAAAGGCCAGGATGTCGTGTGCCCGCGCAGCAGCGGGGAGGCGGAAATGCTTCAGGAGAGCGCCGTCTATGGTGGCATGGTGGCATACACTCCCACAGTTATCAGTCTCTGTTTTGATAATTAATGCCGTTCTTTCGAAGCTGGTGGGATCTGCTGGCGTTGAGATGCTCATGGTCTGTCAAGGCCGCTTCTCCCCAGTGCTGTGTCTATTTATTGTTTATCGAGTCTGGCCGTCCGGCCCCCCAAGCTTAACGGCACCCCCATGTCCCTGCAGGCGGACTGTGAGTGGCAGTGCCAGTGCCTCCAGCTACTCTGCCTCCAGTTCTGGGTCCCGCTCCCCGTCGGGCTCCCGCACGCACTCCTCCTCGCCCTCGCTGTCTCGCTCTCGCTCTGGATCCCGCAAGTCCAGGTAAGAGCGCTCCTGCCCCCGCCGGTCCCACCGGCGAGCCTTGGCGCCGTCTGCGCTCGGCTTCAGCGACTCTCTTCCCTTTTGGGCACAGCGCTCCGATTGTGCCAGTGTCAATCTCGTACTTTCCGTAATCGGGGCTTTTCTCAGCTTTTCTCGGGGAATTCAGGCCTGTTGAATTCAGAGTTTTCACTAATAGCGTCTGAGAGTTAATGCCGCAGGTATAAGTACGCTCTCGCTGTCCCTCACTTCCAGGAATAGGGCACAAACAATGTGAGCCGGCTGCTGAGGCTTTTCTAAGTGTTCTAACAAATGTTAAACTCTGCCCCCCCCCCACCCGGTGCTGTTCACTGCTGCTGCGTCCTGCCGGTGGACTTCGCAGAAAGTCCAGGTACTTTACTGTGTTCTTTAGCTTTATGCCTGTGCAGTTTTGCTCCACCTGCACTTCACTTTTGTGCAGTGCTGTCCCCATAGCAGAAGTGACTCCTGTCCATCTGGCTTTTCCTCTTTTTGCCCTGCATGTTCTTCGTGCCCCCCCCCCCCGCCCCCGCCCCCCCCCCCCCCCCGGCCCCGGCCGACGCCCGCGGGGGGGCCGGGGCACCACCCCAACCACCACCAGCGGACGGACACGCCG
>JAODKN010000021.1:23932577-23944673 GCA_026774425.1 Petrocephalus zakoni
CAGATAGTATATATACTAGTATATGTAATAGTAGGTATATACGGTTTGGCAATATTTGCAATGAACTTTATTTTTTACTTCAGAATGGTCCCACACCAAACATACGTATTGCGTATAAATTTATTGCTGCCACATAGTGAAACCCATTGCATTGATTCAATGTAAGGTTAACATGAACATTATCAAATTCCACTTGATAAACAAATTCTTAATGATCAATTAATCGATAAATGCCCGTCACTAATATTAATCATGATAATATTAATGATATTTTTATTATCAGTATCATTAATGGGGGGGAAAAAAATACTATTAGGACTCGGCAGTGGTGTTTGCCGCCACACAAACCATGGATTTACGTGGGCCCCCCGGCCACAAACAGTCACTAAATGGCGGGGGGTGTGACTATTTGAGTGGAGCTCCAGAAATGGCAAACCCGTCCCTGCTGGGACTGCATGATGCTTGGGTTGTATTCTGGCTTTTGGCTGAATGATGGACAAATTGCTTCTCATATTTGTTACAGCAGAAGATTGTTATAAATATTACTGAGGATATAACTGGATGTTGCTGGGGTTACAGTCACTAAGGGCATGGTGTGAAATGTTACTCAAATTGTTTTCAAATTTCGAAGGTCATCAGTTAAATTGTGTAGTTTTATGAGTGGGTGAGGGTGGAGCTAAGCTCACACCTCCAGAGTTGGGGGTTCGAGTCCTGCCTCCATCCTGAGTGTGTGCAGTTTGCATGTTCTCCTCGTGTCACTTGGGTTTCCTGCTGCAGTCTAATGGCATGTTCAGGTTAGTTGGCATCTCTTAGATTGCCTGTATCATGTAATACGTCTGCCCTTAAAAGGACTGGCATCCCGTCCAGGGTGTAACCTAGCCCTGTGCTGCTTGGGATAGCATAGGGATGCTGACCCGATGATGGGTGGATGGATGGTTTCAGTTTCGGTTTTCCCCTAAAATCATTGGGAGTCTGGATGTGAGCTCGGTGCAGGTGCCGGTGTTGCCGTGGTGGTGCCTGGGAATTTGGTGACTGCTCGTTCTGTTTGCCCCACAGAGCTCCCAGTCAGGAGATCCTGCTCTGGTACCTGACACATCTAGAACCTCTGGATGCCCTGGAATGCCTTCGGCGCCTTAGCGGTCTCCGCGGTCCGGCCACTGTCCTGGCACCGGGGTTTGCATTCACACCTGGAAGTGAGGGCGGAGCTAAGCTCACACCGAAAGCCGCAGACAGGTGTGATGTCATCGTCTGGGTCGTGAGTAATGGCTGCTGTAATATGTCCTGGCAGGTAAAACTTGAAAATAATGATACAAGAGAATGTTAAATCATTCTCTCATGGATTTTTACGCTTTAGTTTTTACGCTTTCTTCCCATTGCTGTGTTGTTTAAACCGTTTTCTGTTTAAACAGCCGTAGTTTCATTGGTCAGTCCTGAATTTGACCAGCCCCTTTTTGATCATCGCTGCCAAAGCAGTAATGATTTATCAACCAATCAAGCTCACAGTGGTTCTGATTTGGTCCAATGGGCTACAGTTACATGTGAGACTGAAGTGATCGGTTTTGAGACCTAGGCGTCCCTCGCTCGCACCGTCCTCCGCTCACTCTGACCTCCCTCCCTCTCTCAGTGATGAAGACGACGCGCTCTATGAGAAGGTGTCTGCAGAGCAGTGGGCAGTGGACTGCCTAGTCCGGCTGCTGGGCGAGCTGAAGGACAGCGATCTCCCTGGAGACTTCTTCTTGGAGATGCTGAAGGTGCCGCACCCTGAAATGAAGCCCGATCTGAATGTCAAAGCCTGCCTTCTAGTACAGTGTTGCTTAATCTCCTGTCTGACACTGACACATTCATAATGTATTATGTGTTACACAGACACATAATATGTCTACTTCTCAGTGCTGGGTTGTATATATGCTTTTCTGTCGTGTGTCAGTTTTGTTACCATTGCTTAGCTCATGCTGTTCTTCAGACATAACCTGTGCTGCTATCTGGTAGGTAAGTACCTTCTTGGGGTATTAGACCGATGTGTGGCTTAGAGAGTTAGGATGTTGTGTTTGTAATCGGTAGATAACCAGTTCAAATCCCTGGGTCGGCAGAGTGATGTCACTTTAGTTTCCCATTTGCTCCTGGACCTAATCTAACCCCACTTTCTCAAAAACGTCTGACTTTTTGGATAAATCCATAAAGAAATGCAATATAGGTTACGAACCTGCAGAAGTCCCAGTCCCAGTCCTACCTGTGGCCGGTTTAAAAAAAACAAAAAGTTTTGAATTTAACGAGGTGCTAAGGATGCGTACGGAATGATGCATCCGACATGACGTACAGCCAGCAACATGCTTGACGTGGGTCATTAAGGGGCTGGTGAATGCTCAGCAGGCTGAGTATCTGTGCCTGTGATCGGAAGGTCGCTGGTTTGAGCCCCGACCTTGACAGAGCAGTCACGTGTGTCCGGGCCTGTGAGCAAGGCCCTCAGCCCCCAGCTCCAGAGGTGCCGCACCTTGGTTGACCCTGTGCTGTGACCCCCAAGTTGTAGAGAGAAGATGGGACAGGTGAAGAGAATTCCAATGTCCCTGTACTTGTGCAAATGGCAAATAAATGGTTTATTATTTAGTTGAGATTGGCTTAACCAGAGCAAAACTTTGTTGGTGACAGAAAGAAGACTGGAAGCAAACTGGAAAGCATGTGGAGATTGGCAGATTTAATGTTACACTTAGAGTATGGTTTACACTGGCTTGCCTTGTGTAAACTCTTTTCCAAATTATCTAGAGCACAGATAAATGTGTCTGATAATGAAAAATGACTCACTTGCTAATACAAGAACAGGCTTGTCTTTGGAGGGCATGTCCATACCTTTCATATAAATATGTGCAGTCTGTTTCCCAGAAGGAAACGCTGGGGAGTGTCGCCCCCTGGCGAGTGGGGACTAGAATTGCAGTGTGACTGGAAGTAGTGGCACCAGTTTCTATCTTGTGAGGCCGCGTCACAGGACGTAAACATCTGAGACCTGAATGGGCTCTAGGGAGCCACCGGAGGGCGCCAACCTCGGCATGTCTGTCCGGCTCGGTTTCACAGACGCTGGCAGACGTGTCACGATTATGCGACTGGGAGAAGCCCTCAAGAACCGTGTGTAAATCAGAGGCTGTCATCGGAAAGAGGTCTCAGACATCTGGTGTCGGTACATACTCCTGGTGTCTCTTACAGCCTTATAGCCATGCTGCCATAAAGCCACGCTTTCCTGAATGTTTAATATGAATGGCTGTAATTAAAGTCGACTGGCTCTAGGTGAAATATGAGTAGAACCCGTCTGTATGTGTTCTAGAGCTGCTTATCCCGTTTCCGGTCTTGGTGTACCTGGAACCTCCTTTTTAGGCCTGTTCAGTTCCTCTGTCGACACACAGGCAGGAAGGAACATGGCGGAGTGTAATCCCAGGCAGGCCTTTAATAAATGGTCTTATTTTTAATAGGTCAATTATGCATAATCCACTGATTTGGTTTTAAATCTCCCCCATGAGCTAACTCCAGGGTAAGTTTAAATATGGAGTCATTTTAAAGTGATGTTCAGTTCAGTTAATGTATGACTTGTATTTAAAGCATTATTGCCAAAAATGAAATCTCACGTTTGAAGTGATTCTGTAACGGAACAGCTTATGTCCTTATGTCTTTTTTGTAATTCAAATCAGCAGTTTAATTTTGGGTTTACAGAGTATTTCGCTCATCCTTATTTATGTCATTAGAGCAGTTTGTTTGGGGCTTCAGTCGCTGTCATAATGCCTCTCTTAATTTTATGCGGGGATAATGTGCTGCTGAGATTGTACTGGACTAATATTTTAGTGTTTTGATTGGACCGGCATCATGTCCTAGGTGTACCCCTCCCTCGTACCCTGTGCAGCCCAGGATGGGCTCCCTGACCCTGACAGGGAGATGCAGCATGGATGGATGGATTTTAACTGGTGGCTTGTTAAGAAAAAAATCACAGCTCAAGAACATTTCTTTTTTGGGGAAGGGGATCGACTGAAGTGTCCCATGGATGATAAATTGGTATCATCTGCCCCGTTTACGGCATTATGATAACTATGGAGGCAGCCAAGCCTGTATCGAGGTGACCTGCTTGCACAGCTTTTAGAAATGACGTGGCACCTCTTCATTGCCTGCTGTTGCATCCTACAGAACCTCTGCAGGTTCTGCATCCCTGTCTCTGACCTGTAGTGACGTGCTCATTTTGGGAAAAAGTCAGCCAGCCCCTGCAGCGGTTGGGGGTTAAGGGCCTTGCTCTGGGGCCCAGTGGTAAATTTATTATGCTGGCCCCGGGATTTGAACCATTAACTTTCTGACCCCAGCCCACGCTCCACGCGCTCAGAGCTGATCTTTTGTGGTCCATGAAGCCGACCCCTGTTTTCTCACTTTTTCATTCTGCTATTGAAATGCCCTTCAGGACCTCACCAGCTGGGAGGAGGAAGAGGAGGAGGAGGAGGCAGCAGCGGACGGCGAGTGCGTGGGCACCGCCGTGCTGACGGAGCTGGAGCGCCTGTTGTGGGGGCGGGCGGAGACCCGGGCACAGAAGCTGGCCCTCCTGCACGTTCTGGCCGCCATGTGCCAGGGGCTGCCCTACAGTCTGCTGCTCCGCAAGCCGGCACAGGTCAGCCAGCCAGTGACAGCGCGGCCGCATGCAGCACAGCGCTGACGCCCACGCTAATAGCTAACGGCTTTAACCTGCATCAGTTAGCCAGCTGTATTATGGGTAATACACAGATTTTCTGAAAACCTGCTCTGCATGCAGCACTGTGGATCACATGACAAGACGTGTGTGCGCTACCCTATCAAGGAGCTCATCCCCTCTTTATCTGTTTTAATAAAAGGATTCTTTTAAGGATAAAGATTTAAATACCTTCCCGTTCTATTTTGTAAAGCTCTTCAGTAAGTTATCTTAGATAACCTACCCAAGAGAGTTCTCTTCTCTTACTAACCAGAATAAGGGCATTGTGATTTGGTCCTGTCAGTGTTGTGCTCTATTAAGGTTAGAAACGTGTGATTTGTCTGGACTTTTGCTTAATTAGTTTGGCCAATTTTTCATAATGTGTGTGTGTGTGTGTCTCTCTCTCTCTCTCTCTCTCATGCTCCCTCCAGGTGCTGAGGTTCCTGGAGGCTATGCTGCAGAGGACCTGCTCAGGCCTGGCTCCAGGTTCCGTGGGGCCTGTGGAGGACCAGACGTTGAGCATGGCAATGGGGCTGCTGGCTGCCATGCTGACTGGAGCTGTGGAGGTACGTATGGAGCTGCTCGCCTCACTCGGCAACCTGCGTCCACCAGGGTGCGACGCCCTGTGCTGCCCCAACACGATGGCTGCCAGCTTGTGAACTTTTTCTCACGTTTAGCACCCCACGCAGTCCTTTCATGCACACCACAATTAGGTTGTGATTGATGGATCATTTTGCCATTTACTCTCCTTTGAGAGATACAGTCATGTTAATACAGGTGAGAGCCAAGTTTGGGGTCTGAGCGCAAGGATTCCCATTTTTCCAGCACCCTTGAGAAGTTTTCAGGGGGCTTTGATCAAGGAGCCAGATGTAACTATTCTGCCAAGGACAGGATTCAAACCTACTGATCACAAGCACCTAGGCCTTACCCACTGAGCCACACACCACCCCCTTCTGGACCTTAAGCATAATGCAGGGATGACATGGTACGACCTTGTCCTTGGATATTAAGTGTCCCTCAAATTCCCTCTATAAATGGCTTCATTTGAGGGGGTGGTACTTCTCTTTAGTCCTCTTAATCTTCTCTACATGATATCCGCGTTGAGGTTGAGATGAACGATCACACTGCTTTGAGGCTGTATTTCTGGGATCTTGGCCAGATGGCGTGGGATTCAGGTTAGGGTGGTGCTGGGTGTGACGTGGGGTGGGTGCTGCTGGTTGCCCCCATGCCTCGGGGTGTTTGGACAAGAGACTGGCCTCGTTTCCGGGCCTCATCGGAAGCCCTTGTGAGTCATATCTCCTGGGCGTCTGATTTATTATGCCCTGCGTGATGCATGACGATTACATTAGATTAGATTCAACTTTATTGCTATTGCGCAACGTCTAAGTCCTCAGGAAAAGGAATGCAAAGAGATGATGCCGGTGCATGTCCCCCACAGCTCAGCGCCGACGACCTCTCCCTCGCATCCTGCCTGCTGCAGCCTCTGGAGCAGATCTGGCAGCGGCATGCCGATCCGGGCATCCGTGAGCTGGCCTCCGACCTTCGGGCCACGTTGGCCACACGCGGGGCCTTCTGTCCCGACACAGTGACGCAGGCTGCCCGTCGGCATGAACCTCAGCCGGGCACGTGCACCCCAACAAGTCGGAATAGCCAAAGCAAAGCCGCCACGTCTGCCGGCCACACCGGTCCTCACCCCATGAGAGACCCCGGCCTGACCTCTGACCCCAGTAACTGTGTCAGGCCCAGCCGCCAAGCTGACAGAACCGCTGCTGCCGCAGATTCTGAGCCACTCCCAGACCAGCCGGGCACCTGTGGGCCCCATACCCCCCTGCCCAGCCGGACCTTCTCTGAGTGCCTTCTGGAGGCCTGTGACCCAGATGTTCCGAGCCGGGCCTCAGCGCTGCGAACGCTGGCCCGTGCGGTCCGGGAGCGAGATCCAGAGGCCCTGCGCTTTCAAGAAAAGGTTTTGACGGTAGGGATCGTGGCTGAATGATATTGGAAGAATACATTTAAAATTTTCCCAATGAATATTGTGTAATTTATAAGACAAGGATGGACTTCAAAATTTCGCAGGTTCATTTTGGCTAGTTTATAATTACCTACTAGTAGTCTCTGATAAGTGGGTGGTGTTGCCATGAGTTGTGCCGACAAATCACTTACTTTTGTTCCATATCATCTGGAATTCACAATATTTTCGAGGAAAACAAATGCCTTTCGGTGACCAGCTCTTGTTTGCTCTTCTTCTCTTGCGACATTGCTATTGGTTGATGAAAATCATTATGATAGTCTCAGAGGTCGCACGCAGAGCTCCTGTGAAAACAGCGGCAGTAAACGTGACTTTCTTAAAACATGTACTAAATAATCTTGAAAAGGAACAATATTTAATATTGTTTTGTTTCCTGTGACTGAGTGAAAAGGCTTTGGTGATAAGTATGGTCTCAGCCCAGCTGACTGTCGGTCCTTGTGAGGTGACAGTTGCAGAATATGCCGTGTTGATATTAACATCACACACTGGTGCAGGCCTAGCAGGGATCCATGTCTGCTTTGTGCATGTGGGGAGATTCCGGAAAGTTCTCTTTCTGACAGCTTCGAGGACTCAGCAGCTCAAAGTGATGGAGGATCATCGCCTGCCTTGTGACTTGGGCGCTTTGATGGTTATTTTTAATGTGTGTCTAGCAGCTCTTACGGGTGGCTGGTCGCGAGCCGGAGGCCAGGGCCTGTGCTTTGATCTCGATTGCCGCGTTTTTCTACCGCGCCGCCCTTGAAGTGTCTTCTACATGCTCTTAGCCGCCTGTCATCCGCATAGCTCCTCTCTGTGCATGTTTTAACAGACTCTTATCGTGGTTGACTAGGATAATTAACTGATTGCAGAAAGGGTATCTTGGGGTATCGTAGGCTTTTTTCAGGGAATGAATGAGTGTGAATTTTTTTATGGGATTACAATGATGTTAAGGTGTGGCAGATTGTGTGTTAGCCTGTGAGGGTTAGGGGGCTTTCACAAGTGTGGGAGGGCCCCCCGGTGCCTCATTTAATATTCCCTGTTATTACTACCCCCTCGGTGGCCCCCCTGCCTGGCATACAGCCTTTGGGATCTTGGAGCTACTGGGACATGGATGGGGGGGGAGGGTGGGTGGGTGCTGTCTTGGGACACAGACGGGTCCTCTTGACAAAAACATGCCGTCTTATCAGCACATCATAACAGTGGGTTTACCCCCTGGAGCTCTTTGTGCCATAAATATTCCTTTTTGTCTCTCAGTCAGAGATGCCATCTAACAATCCCACACTGAAGAGTAATCCAAATCATTTTTCCTCTTGTGTCATAACGTTATTTAGCTGTTTAGCCTATTCTTAGTCTATTATTAGATATATAACGGACCCAGTGTGTGACGTCCATTTGCCTCGAGCCTTAAGTGTTTTGCCTTTCGCCCTACTTTCCAGCTGTTCCTGGAGAATGTGGAGCATGAGGACTCCTTTGTGTATCTCTCAGCCATCCAAGGTAAGATCTGAAAGGCGCCAGGCTGGATGACAGCCCTGATGTGTAGCTGAAGGCCCGGATTAATGTCTGCTAATGAGCTTGCGCCTTTGAAGCGCAGCAGCTGTGTTGTGAACCGTCGTGTCGCATTGGGTCTTGTTACATATGTAGACATCCTACGTCTGAAATGTATATGGGCGAAAGAGACTAAAAGTATATTCATGGTTGTGGTGTTCATCTGATTTGCGGAATGGCGAGTCGCGTCCGTCTCGTTTTTTGCTCTTCTATTGTTTCTTCGTAATACTTTGCGATGTTGTGGTTTATGGATGGTATATATTTGTCATGTGACTTCCTGTCATCTTTGGTCTTGCAGTGCATAAGAAAGAGGCAGTTTTGGAGTATGTAGATAGGAAATTTGGGGAAATGGGTGGATAAGATGTTAATGTATGGCTGTCCTGTTACCTAAGATGCAGGGTCAGACTGCATACCGCCTCCTTGGTGAGTGGCTGCAGTTTCTTTGCTGAAGTCCAGACCTGTTTATATTTTCACTCTATTTATTTAGCAGATGTTGTCATACAAAGCGACATACATCTGAGGAAGTAGGCTCAGACGGGCCCTGGAGTAACTGGGGGCCTTGCTCAGGGGCCCCAACGGTGAAACGGCTCTGTGCCCTGCAGTTTAAACTGGCAACCTTCCCATCACATGCACAGTGCCCTCAGCCCCTGAGCGACATTTCATCCTCTCACCCCCCCCCCCCCATGTGCATTCATGTTTTTAAAAGGAAAATAAAATTTCATTGTCCTCTTTTCTTCGGAATGCCTTTTCCCTGAATTGACACTAATTTATTTATCACACTGATTCCCCAAAATTAGCTTCTGTACTATGTAAGCAGTTTCCCAGCACTGAAGCCTGCGCAATACTCAAAACCAGAAAGCTGCTAAAACAAATGGTAGGCAAGTGGTTGTCATCTCTGGTGCTCTCTCAGAAAGAGACGGCGCTGGAGAGGTCCATGCCATGTTGAACTTTTTCCAAAGTGATGTACGGTTATTGGAAAAGCAGGATCCGGCAGTCCCTGGAACAGCGGGAGTTAAGAGCTTTGCGCTCTGTAATCGTCTAGGATTGGAACTGGTAACCTTCTGATTACAAGCATAGTGTCCAAGCCCACTGAGCCACACAGTGGTTGCCGAATTATTTAAGGGAAGGTTAAACTTGATTAAAGGAATAGAATACATTTCAGCAAAGATTTTTGCTTAGTGCAGTAGTTTGTAAGTTGGTGTGTGGTGACTGTTTACTTCCTGCTGAGTGTGTAGGTTGGTAGAGTGACAGTCATGCACGCAGTGTGTATGCTCTGTGTTTGTGCACACATCACTGAGAGGCAGGCACAGTTCTTGTTACCCATGCTGCTTTTCCTATATATATATATTCCTCAGTATATTCCTATATGTCCTCTTCCTAAATATTAATTAAAACTGGGATTTATGTTGGTGTCAGTTCAACAAATTACTAAAGTAAAGTAAAAAGAGAAAAGAGTGCAGATGTGCAGGAGAATGCAGAATGAATTAGTCATTCTTATTGCTTTGTTGGAATACATTAGTGTCAAGGATGGATGGATGGCAGTCTGTTCGGGTCCCATGACCCCAGTAATCTATGGTTTAGGGTCTGTCTCTCTCAAACAGAGCAGGATGGGGTATTTGTACCCTGATGGTTATGTGGGCCTGTGGGATTGCAGTGATTGGATGGCTGCAGGCTTTTACATGAAGGATTACCACTGGAGGTCCTTGAAGGAATCCTTGCTGCTATGTCATTTAATCCTAAACTCCCTGTCTCATGTTCTGTATTTGGGGGGTGTGTCTCAGCAGGTAAGGCTGCTGTACCTTAGATTGGAAGGTTGCCAGTTCTGATCCCAGGGACAGCTGTCTGGTTAGATCTGCCGGCTCAAATCAACCGGGGGTTGGTCTGTGGCCAGAAGGTTTCTGGTTTAAATCTCAGGAGGGCCACTTGAAGCGCTGGCCTTTAATAATAATTCGGTGACAGATTTGAGATTGTTAATGGGTTAAAGGGAAAAATAATTAGCCCACGTATATCCCATTGAAGATCTTTGGGCCCTTAACCCCAAGTTGCTTCTGGGACTGTCTGGCTCTGCTTCCTGAATTGTACGTCACTTTGGATAAAAGCGTCTGCAAAATAAATAAAATGTAAATATAAGTCCCTTTGAGGGATTATAAGCGTTGTTAAATGAGTCAGTTATCTTGTACAGGACCTGATGGTGCCTTCTTTTGGGCTCATATTTTGGTGGGGCTACCAGCCCCCGGGTGGTCCGCAGACCCTCCATGTTTACTGTCTGGTGACTAAAAGTCCCTCCTAGTCATTGGGGGCTGTCTTTATATGCTAACGCCCCCTGCAGGGTGACGCTGGCCCCATACCCCCCGCTTCCTGACACACGTTAATTAATTAGGTCTGCATGGACATGCCCCTGGTTCACAGGCTGGCCTGGAAGCACGTCTGCTGCGGCGAATTTGTGACACCTAGTTCTCCTTGGGAACTGACTCACTCTCCTTCTTCTGTTTAAGCCTGAGTCACTGTGGTTCCTTGGGAAAACTTTCCCTTCTGGAAGGGCCTTCGGGGAGGTGTCCTGACAGGACGGGTGGCTTTGATCCACCGCCAGGGTGTGGAGTTCCCTGTGCTCGCGCCGGGAGGATGCGGTCGTCCACTTTGTGTGCACCCCGCAGGGTTGTGGAGATGACGTTCTCTCCCTCACATTCCCCGTCTTCAGGTCTGGCCGAGCTCGCTGAAGCATTTCCGGAGAAGATCCTGCGGAGGCTGCTGGAGGCATACCAGGCTGGCCCCCCCCTGGGACACTCCGCTGGGCCCCCGAGGTCTCTGGAGATGCGCCTGAAAGTGGGCGAGGTGCTGATGAGAGCCAGCCGCGCTTTGGGTGGGTGTCCATTTCTTGGTCCATAAACCCCAAAGACCCGAGATCGGTCCCGCCTCAGTGCCACGTGGGCGGGCTTGTGTCGACGCAGTGGTGAGGTGACGCATCCGATGAGGCGTCCTGGGAAAGGGTGTAGACCTTAGCCTTTCCGGGGGATACACAGATATGCACCGTCGTGGTGATGCAACAGTGAACTAGAAGCTGGCATTTTGTGAAGCTAGTCTGTGCTATGGGGAATTTCTACGTCTAAAAGTTGCAGAGTCACCGGGGAAACGATACCCTGCGGGATGGATGGGACAGGCGGCGGGGAAATCTGCTGTGTCATACACAAATTCGTTTTTTTTTTTCTAAGTTTCGATCTTAAACCTGTTCTCTGCTAAACAAATGAGGGGATTTATTCATAAGATAAAGTAAGACCTTATTTGTCCTGAGAGAAATTGTTGCGGCGTGGTATAGCTCTCACCATGCAGGATTAAAAAGCAGAGCTGATAAATACCTAGTGTAAAGACAAACGGATAAAAAGATGAGGAAATGAAGAAGGTAGCAGAAGTGGTAGTGTGCATGTACAGAAGCTGTATATGGGGTATATCGCTAACCCTCCCCCTTCGTGCCCTTGCGTCTGCGACACTCTAGGAGGCTCTCAAAGGACTTGGCTGCACTCCACTCCCCCCTCGAGAGAGTGAGGCCCCCTCCCTCATTAATACCTCATATTAATTCCCTACTCGAGCTATGCACAGGCAGCCATGTACCCCCGCAGCACCCTGCCCCCCTGTCATCCTCAGTGCTCACACTCGCACACACACGTCGCTCAGAGTCCCTATCACTTGGTCGGGGGGGGGGGGGGCTTTAATGGCCACCCCATGGGGCTCTGCCTTACCCATCTGCACTGTCTGTCACATTGCCCCCCCCCCCCCCCCCAGGGGGGCGGGGGGGGGGGGGGGGGGCCGGGGGGGGGGGGGGGGGGGGGGGGGGGGGGGGGGGTGGGGGGGGGGGGGGCGGGGGGGG
>JAODKN010000021.1:23954509-23966782 GCA_026774425.1 Petrocephalus zakoni
GGACGGGGGGGGGGGGGGGAGGAGGGGGAAATATTTTTGGATGAGAAACCCTCTGAAAAGACCTCAAATAAAGATGTAGTGTGAGTAGGGAGTCCGAACAAGGAGGTTGCTGTGCTGCTGTGGGGAGAGGAGAACGGAGGAGCCAGCGGAACGAGACGCAGGAGGAGACGCAGGAGGACAGGTGTCTGTGGGGACCAGCCAGTCAGGAAGGTACGCGAGCAATTAACGGTGAAAAGAGAAAAATATATACATTAAAACGGCCTCCTGTGACTGCAGCCCGGATGAAAGCGGAGGTGACAGTGAGGCTGTTCTCCCTGCTTGCTGCGGAACTTGTGTGTGGAGCAGGAAAGACGTGTTGCATGCATGTCTGTGTCTGCATCTGCGTGCTGGAGCATCTCCTGGGGCTCCCGTCTCGTCGATTATATGCCGGCCGGCCGCGTGCGTGTCATAGGCTCCGTGAATCAGGGGTGTTGATCTTTCTTGGCTCCTGACGTTTGCGGTCCGATGCCGTTTACTCATTCACCCTCATCAGGATTCGGTCCTGGGGCAGTGCCACTTTTCCTAGGAAAACGTAGCTCGGTTTACTCCTAATCTGGGTTTGGCACCCTTCCTTAAGAGTCCCCGTGGCTTTGCCAGGCTAAAATAAGCCCCTAAACAGTGGGTCTCCGTGCAGCATTCTGCAGAGACAGTCGGCTGTATCGCGATCACGTTTCACACTGTGGACCAGATGGTGCAATGTGTTAATTAGAATTTACTTGCAGTAATCTTTGAACGATCAGAGACAAAAAGTCCATTATGAGCCTGAGCATATTAACCAGATAGACCCAGTGAACATGTGGTGACTAAGAGGTGCTGGTTTGTCTATGGTGGACCTGGGCCAACAGTGTCATGTACTTGTGCCTTTTTTCAGTGTGGCTTTTTTTTAATAGATAGAATGGATTTTACTGCAAGGAGCTGGGCCCCCTACTGACCAAAACAGGAATAGACAGCGGCAGTAATTAACATTTTCCAAACTCCTTATGGTCTCTTGCAACCTTTATCTGTAAATTTGCTTAACGTTTTTGTCTGCAAAATTATAAAAGGTAATAATACAGTTCTAGAATTAATTTATTATTTGCCATATAGCTCTCACCACTTTCAATTCTTTGTCCTGGTTGCTTGGGTTGCCACAGATATTTTTATTTTGCACTGTTAAAAAGTCACAGGATTTAGAATTCTGAGTTTTTAAAATCTTTTATGGGTTCTCATAATAATAAAAAAACATCATTGAGCAGTTAATGAATGAGCAGTGTGACAGACTGAAAATGAGTAAAGAATGAATAAACTGCCCCAGACGCTCACAGGCTCCTCCCCCCAGTCAGGCAATTATTGGCCCCCACCTAGCCCCGCCCACACGTTCCCATGGCAGCGCCCCATCCCACAGCCGAAAGCTTCTTCTAGCCGTTCGCAAGCATTACACCTAGGCATAGAAGCGTACCTGTATCTCACCTGAGAGCAGTCCATCCAGCCTACTCGGCTCCGAGCTACATCCCACCTGGGACCTGCCTGCTCGCTCAGGAGACACCTGAAAGGCCCAGGACGGCTGCAGGACTCGCACGTGATCACTCTCCGGCCGTGTGACGTGACAATCTCACCAGGTTCACAGTGAGTACTGATGCCTGACCTCTGAGTGCCTCCCGGGGCTTTCGGCAGGTGAAGTGCTGCTGCGTTTATATGCTGGATGGGGTGTCTCTGTTTATTAAAGGGATGGCAGCTGGCAGAGAGGGGAAGAAGGGATTCAGTTAGCAGTCGTTTACTTTAGTGAGTCATTTCACCATAGAGTTGCCATTTCATTTTTTTCAGGGAGTTACAAAAACAGTTTTTATGCTGTGGACATCTTTCATTTTCTATAGATGATTTACTAGAATTGAATATAAGCATTTTGTGGAAATATCAGTCATTTCAGTTCTAAAATCAGCTTTCCATGTATTCTTGAAAAGGTTAACCTCACGTTGAGACATTTTTTATTTCAATATAACAAAACGTCAGCTCTGTCAAATACAGTCAGAGCATCTCTCCCTGATCTGACTTTATCAGAGGTCAGGCTGCTAAGAGTGTGCTTGGTCACGGTACACTGTGTCGTGCTGCCTTTTGCATTTACCTTTTAGCTATTTCACCAAAGATCAGAGAGCCAGCATAAAGCGTAAAAGCAAAGCTTCTTTGCCATTTTCATACGGTGCTTAGATTTAAGGAGAATTATACTTCTTCGGTGACCTCTGACCCCAGCCTCGGCCCTGGCTTCCAATAAGGCCACCATGTCCCTCTAATTAAGCAAAGTGCCACTTTCAGCCTGCAGTGGGGGTCACTCTGTTCTTAGGGTGCTGATTTCCAGGGGGGTTCCCGCGACAGCTTCCGCACTCCTCACCCCCTTGCTGGATGCTGCTTCTCTCCCACACAACTTCTGCTTGGACGTATGTGCCGAGCAGGTGTGTGTGCTTGTGTGTGTGCACGCGGCGTGCGAGTTTGTCAGTGTGCGTGTATGCAAGTCTGTGCGCTTGCTCCTGCACGTGTGTATATGTGTCGGTGTGTGTCTATGTGTCTGCGGCCCGTGGGTCGTGGCGCCCCCCCAGGGGTGGGGGCTGGGGGGCGTGTGGCGGGCCCACTTTCAGACGGCACCTCGCCCCTTTCCCGTCACTTTCCAAGAAGAGGTGCGTTATGATATGAAGCCTCGCTAATGAAGACGGCCTTTCTTCTACGCGGAGCGGAGGAAGAGGGCGAGTCACGGCGGCAATGAAAGACAATGATTGTTCCTGAGCCGGGCCCCCTGCTCTCTGCTCCTGCCTGGAGTCCCGGCCAAGTCGGACCCGGCGTTAAATTAAAACCATTTACCTGGAGGCGAGGGAGGGAGGGAGGAAGGGAGGTCAGGGGCTGGGGGGGTCAGCTAGCCAGCTTGGGCTGATTTATAAGCTTGTTAACATTTATATACCTGTTATATACCTGTAAATGCATGTAGAGGTGAAGATAGTTCAGGCATCGAGATGCTAAGATGCACTGATCTGTCACAGCTATGGATTGCAGAACACGTCTGAACGAGTGGGGGTTATGGAGGGGGCGGGGCTTAAAATAATGGCCAATCATCTGCCTACTTTTGAAAAGCTTAGATATGCTTCTGCTTCTTCGCATTTTTCTAAAATGTCGAAGTATTCTCACTTCATAATACACTGTATTGTCTATATACTGCCATTTTGACATTAAATATTCAGTAAAGATACTTCTATCTTCACGGAATACATAAATATATATACTTGATTAGTAGATATCAAACCACAATACTTAGTGATTGATTACTTACATTACAGTGACCAAACCTGGTATTTCGAGGTCTCCTTTCCTACTGAAATGAGGCATATATGATGATGATGATGATGATGATGAAAAACACTTTATTGCTATTGCAATACACCATGTCATTGGTCACAAGTACCAGCGAAAGAATTGGCCAATCATCATATATGAACCATTTGTAGATTAGGGACAAGGCTATGATCAGAACTTCTCCTGCAAAATATCACCTGAGACCTTTTTAGGTGGCTCCTTGAGGAGAACATTTAGAATATTTTTAGAGTGGTATTTGAAGAGCAAATTTCCAAAGCTCACTCAGTCCAAGTGTTTTTGTGAAAATTTCTGTGGACTTTCTGGGTAAGTTTTGGAAATTTAATGGAAGTTCTTTGTCGGCTTAGACGATTACTGAGTGAGTTTTGGTTCCCAATACTGTAACATGTGATGAGGAAGCCTGACTTCAGGTCACTGGCGGCCTCATCGCAACAACCAGAAAAAATGGAAATTTTCCATGTTCCCTTATTCCAGATTATTTTAGAAACAAACCAATGAGCAGGAGGCATTCTCTTGATTCTCTGTCCAATCCTCTCATTCCTTCTGCCATCTCTCTGTCCCTCTCTTCTACCCCCTGCTAGATGCCCTCTCGCTGCGGGACGGCCTTGCGGATCGTGGGCACCACCCTCTTTGCTGCCGTGGTCCTCCTGGGCATCCTGCTGGCCTATGTGACGGGCTACCAGTTCATCCACACGGAGCAGCACTACCTGTCCTTCGGCCTGTACGGTGCCATCCTGGCCCTGCACCTCTTCCTGCAGAGCCTCTTCGCCTACCTGGAGCACCGGCGCATGCGCGGCCCCACCCAGTCGCGGCACCTGCGCCGCACGGTGGCGCTCTGCATCGCCGCCTACCAGGAAGACCCCGACTACCTGCGCAAGTGCCTGCGCAGCGTGCGCCGCATTTCCTTCCCCAACCTCAAGGTGGTGCTGGTGGTGGACGGCAACCGGCCCGAGGACGCATACATGATGGACATCTTCCAGGAGGTGATGGGCTTGGAGGAGACGGGCAGCGTGGTGTGGAAGGGCAACTACCACACGGCCGGGGGGGTGCAGACGGAGGAGGCAGCCCGCGTGGTGGCGGTGGTCCGCGGCTGCCGCTACTCCTGCATCATGCAGGAGTGGGGGGGCAAGAGGGAAGTGATGTACACGGCCTTCAAAGCCCTGGGGGACACGGTGGACTATATGCAGGTGCGTCCGACCTTCTGCCACACTGCACAGCTGTCATCTGTCCCAGTTAGAGCCAATGAAATGGAAATTAAATGGGCAGTGTATCAGACATCTGTGAGCTTGTATCCTGTCTTGCCGGGAATATTTAGCCACTTCCAGGCAAGTCAAGTGGACCCGAGAATCAGAATCTTTATTACCACATAACCAAGTCCGGGGGAAATTGTTATTGGCACAACTATTGTTGGAGACACCTGTACAAGGGACAGCCGGTGTCGGAGTAGCTTATCAGGAGAATCGGCAGCTCTGGGAGGTGGCATTCCTGGGCTGAGGCTCAGTTTCCCAGCTCATGGGAGTTTTACTTACACAAACATGACCTGAGGTCAGTACAAAAAATGATTGGTTCAGAGTGATAACCAGTGAGATCTTGTATCAGATGTCAGACCAACCAATCAGATGGCTTGGTCCTGGCTCCTCTAGTTGCTTGGACTGACTTCTGTCACAATATGATTGGTTATCTCTCTTAACCAATCACTTTTCGTACTGTCCTCAGGTCATGTTTGTATGAATAAAACTCCCACAAGCTCAGTCTCACTGCAGCCCCGCAGACAACTAACAATTATGGTGTAACGCAAATAGAAAATAAATACACCATCCATCAGACCATCATCCATCAGACCATCAACAGGACAGTGCGAACCAGAGGGGGTTGGGCACAAGGGTTTATATATATAGTGCAGTGTGTATGTAAAGCACTACTAAAGAACAATCTACAATGAGCCTATTATATAAATGGGGCTTTTTCCCCAATGGCACAGCAGTGTTTTGTAAATATACTAAATAAGCATTGCTACTGTGATAGAACTTCCTGTATCGCCTGTATGTGGCTAGCGGCTCCAACCAGCAGCCAATGAGTGCAAGGGCACTGGGATCTATACTGCTGAATCATTAAATGTTATTATAGGCAATTAGAAGACAGCTAGGTGTACTGTCTGTCAGGGAACAACTGCACTCCTGGAGCAGAGACCTACGGAGTCCCTTCTCAGAATTACCTGTTTATGGGTCTCTTTTACACACGTCCACAGCTGTGGATATGCTCAGTGTGTGTTTTTGTCCTACCCGAGTGACCGCCTTCCCCGCCCAAACCTGCTACGAGCTCCAGCTGCAGATCAAAGCAGCTCCGCGTTCCTCCAGATGTGCCTGGGAGGTCACTTTATGAGTCAGCGATCCACGAAGTCCCCTTTCCTCAGATGTCTGCACGCCCATTCCGTTGTAGAATCTCATTGCGAGATGAAAGCCTTAAATCCTTGACAAACAAAAAAAAGAAGGTCCGGAGATGATGGTGAAACCTGGTGGGGAGACGTTGCCTCTTTCATGTCAGATAAGACAGAAGTCTGTGGAAAGCGGGTGAGGTTAATTAAGGGCTGCTGTTGAAGGTCTAGGCATGGAACTCCATATTGACATGCATGCTGTAGATATTAAAGGGTGCCGCCTGTCAACAGTGCCTCCTGTGCCAAAGTCAGGCGAGGTGACAGACAGCTGTCTAACTGTCAGCAGCTCCTCACTGTCCATATCTGATGATGATGCTTTTAATATGCACACGGATGAGAAGAGCTGCCATGGAATTCACTAGCTCTCCTTTAAGACACAGATTCAGATGAGAGCTTGGGGTCTGAGCACATGCCCAGCCACTCATCCAGCACCCCCGGAGCATTTTATTGGGGGTCACGGGCCTTTGCTTCAGGGCCCAAGGGAGATGTGACTATGGTGCCCTGAAATCACAGGCCCAAAGGCCTAACACGCCTGACACACGCTGTGTACCACATGCACCCCTTAGGTGTTTCTGTGGTGGAGGTATCCAGTCCCAAACAGCTCATAGTCTCTCAGCTTGTTAGTCCAAACTGAGTGATCAGAGGCCCGTCGGCCCGGGTCACCGTGCTCTCTCTGATGCTCTCAGGCTGATGGGACATTGGCGGCTCTCATGTTCCTCTTTGGTTCTTTTGGACGGGCACTCTCTGTGTCTGCCAGAGAGGCTGTAGCAAGCACTGATCACTGATACGCTCTGCACACCACATTCTGAGGGACCGACACTGACTCTCTCCTCTCGTTTCCTAACTCACATCGACTGCCCCAGGAAAGCTGGCTCTTTAGGTTCGGAAGAGTTTTATGTAGTTGTTCATTATCTTGGTTTTATTTAATTTAGGACAAACCATAAACTAATGTAAAGTCAAATCTATAACCACTGATTTCAAACTCCCAGACATTGCAGGTACTGACTGCTTGCTCTTATTTCTATTGCATGCAGACGAACTTTTATAATTTTATATGTGCATGTTTTTCTGTTTTGATTTCCTTTTCAGTATACGTTCTCAGCAGCAGCACGGCAGCGTGGCCCTCCACTAGCCTGATGCCTATGTTCTCTGAACACTGTTAATGTTGTGCTTCTCATCATCAAATAGATTCTTGCTGTAGCTCCTGCTCCTAACCTGCTTACCCTTGCACCTGACCATTCACTGGAAGCTCAGCCTAGCTGCACTTAAGCCCAGTCGACTCCTTGACAGCACATATCTTTGTAATCTGCTACTTGCCTCACTTGTGGTCACTTTGGACAGAAGTGCATGTTAAATAAAATAAATGTAAGTGTAATAATGTAATAAGGTTTTGAGAAGCACTCTCTCGCGTTGCTCCTTTCCCAGGTATGCGACTCGGACACGGTGCTGGATCCTGCCTGCACCATTGAGATGCTAAAGATATTAGAGGAGGATCCCCAGGTGGGGGGAGTGGGGGGCGATGTTCAGGTAGGATTGTATCTGCCTTTATAATGCTGCCCATGTTAGTGATTATTTTTTATCTTCAATAGCTGTTTTAATGCATTTTAGCCTTTGACATTGACATGTTATGTAGGTTTCTACATTGCTGATGTGTTCTATATTCTATACATTATTTTTATGCCTATTTTGTATAAGGACATTATTGTAGACTCCTGTTTTAAAGCAGTAAAATCCATTCATCATTCTTCTACTGGGGCCCTCCAATGTCCTCCTTTTTCCTGGTAGATCCTCAACAAATATGACTCGTGGATCTCCTTCCTGAGCAGCGTGCGTTACTGGATGGCCTTCAACGTGGAGCGCGCCTGCCAGTCCTACTTCGGCTGCGTCCAGTGCATCAGCGGACCGCTGGGCATGTACCGTAACTCCCTGCTCCAGCAGTTCCTGGAGCCCTGGTACCACCAGACCTTCCTGGGCACCAAGTGCAGCTTCGGCGACGACCGTCACCTGACCAACCGCGTGCTGAGCCTGGGCTACAAGACGAAGTTTACTGCCCGCGCCCAGTGCCAGACAGAGACACCCACGCGGTACCTACGCTGGCTCAACCAGCAGACTCGCTGGAGCAAGTCCTACTTCCGCGAGTGGCTCTACAACGCCCTCTGGTTCCACAAGCACAGCCTATGGATGACGTATGAGTCAGTGGTGACGGGTTTCTTCCCGTTCTTCCTCGTCGCCACGGTGATCCACCTGTTCTACCGTGGGCGCTTCTGGAACATCCTCTTGTTCCTCTTGACGGTGCAGCTGGTGGGCATGGTAAAGGCCACTTACGCCTGCTTCCTGCGTGGGAGCCTGGTCATGATCTTCATGTCCCTCTACTCCCTGCTCTACATGTCCAGCCTGCTCCCTGCTAAGATCTTTGCCCTGCTCACCATCAACAAGGCCGGCTGGGGCACCTCTGGGCGCCGGAAGATCGTAGTGAACTTCATCGGCGCCGTGCCCGTCACGGTGTGGGCCCTAGTGCTGCTGGGGGGCATGGCCTATACCATCTACTGCGAGACGCAGGACCCGCTGAATGAGACGGAGAAGGCCCTCCTCGTTGCCGGGACCATCTTATATGGCTGCTATTGGATCATCCTCCTGGTGCTCTACTTGGCCATTGTGGCCAAGCGATGTAACAAGAGAGAGGAACAGTACCACCTGCCGTACGCAGAGGCCTGAGGGCACATGGCCACGCCCCCCCTTGGGTGCTACCGAGTCATCTGACGGGGAACAATGCCCGTGGTGCTATGATACTCGTCGTATCAGGGCTCATTTGGTGCACAAAGCAGCCGCGGCTTCATGGAGATTACTAAAATCAGTCTGGAGGATCTACTTTCGCTATGGGTGTTATTGTCTGGGTGCCGTGCACCTTAGGGTCTTACTGCTGCCTTTATAGACTTTACCAGCTACACCGGTACAGGTGTTTCAGGAAGCAAAGTCTCCGGCACATATCTCAGAGCTGGAAGAGTGTGGTGTTAAATCCTCGTCTTCCACTTTATCTGGCCCTGTAACAAGACATAGGCTTCGACTGTGAGAGGGGCCATTGCTGAAAGGTTTAGCGTTTAGCAAGGAGTAAAATAGCCCAAGCTCAAAAAGATGAAGGCAAAAATGGCCAGGTGGAATGGTGCACATCACATACATTACCTGGATGTAAGCTGCTTCCAGAAGATCTCATTTCACTCTATCTCTGAGTCAGGTCATAATTTATTCTACAGGTGCACTTTTTGAAATCCCAGCGTCCAGCTGACAATCGAGATGGGTATTAACTCCCTTTGAATCTCCAAAAAACTGAAACACAACGGTGAATTTTATCCACAGGCTAGATGAATAGAGGTCACTGTGAAAGCCTTTCGCGTTTGGGCTCATTGCAAGGACCAGCTAGCCTCTTCACAAAGCGCTGAACCTTTTAAAACTTTTTAACATACAAAATTCAACGTGGGACATTTTTTTTTGTTTTAGCGTTTCCTAAGTGACGTAATCCTCAGAATCTCTGTACCTGCAGACCACAGACAGCTCCCGGACATACCAGACGTGCAGTGAAAGGATGGTGCAATATTGGCAATGTGCTGTGTCACAGAGGATACACTTCTGGAACAACTGCCCACCCCCCGAGGCAGCTTCACTGGGTCTGAGCCCCCAACAGTAATGCACCATGCGGTGCAAAGTAGCTCTCCAACTCCCCTCAGAGACTCAACTCCATCATACCGTTTGGGTAACTATGGAGACATTTTGGTGCTGGAAGGCCTGGTCACAAGAGGCCGGAGAGTGATCAGTAACTCCTCATTTTATTTCAGTGTGACAACCAAAGATGGATACAATGATTTTCAAATGGGTTGGGCATTGCTACAGTAGTTACTATTAATGTTGCTACCATCTTAATTATTTGTATATCAGTATTGGATAGTTAGTTAAGACAGTTGTAACTTTGTTTACTATGACACAAGAAGCACAGTTATATAGTTTCCCTAAGTATCAGCATAGACGATGAAACAGTTTTATGAATTCTCTAACAAGGTGAATGCATGAGTTTACCAGGCAGTTAAATTAACATTTAAGCTGAAATACTAAATGACTAAATTTTTTTATACTACACATTTTTTTTGTTTTGAAAAAAATCTGTTTGGGGAAAGCAAGAAAAAGAACAAAAATATATCTTTATTTCAAAGTATGATGTGTTTCAATATGTTCGATTTTAGTTACTTTTTTATAATATATTTTCCTTGCAGAACAAAAATTTCGATAAATGATCAGTAAATGATCATTGTATCTTCTGCAAACACACACAAAGGCCCTGATAGTGAATATCCTTCAAAAGATCCTTCTGGAAACCTGTGTACTCAGATCATCCTAACCTGTCCCATGACCAACATCATGTTTACAAATACACAAAAACAGAAACACAAGTTATGTTTCGTGCATTCTTACACTATGTTGCACTAAACTGCTGTCTTTTTTGTCAGCGTGTAAGCCTTCGATGGGTAATTCCACAGTGAGGCTTCACGGGGAATGGAGCGAAATGCAGTGCTAGCTGTAAAGAGCTTGAAGCACTTGGCACCAGAGTTTGCGGCCGGGGCGAATGAATCGGTTCTTTCAGGTGCACGGTTTCTCCTCGGCACCGACTGCTCACGCGGGTTGGATTTGACTTCTCCAGTTACCTCTGTGAGGATGCCAGGAGTTTGGGGGGAGGAGTGGGGGGGGGGGGGGTCCCCGTAGTAAGCTGCTCTCAGCCTCGTTCTGGATGAAACCTGGAACACTGCAAACAGACGACCATCTGATCTCTTATAATAATCTGGGCGCTTTTAATGAAATCTAGATGAGCGTCCTGCTGGCCTGCTTATCTTGTGTGGCGGTGGTTAAGGGACTAAGTGTTATGGAGGGCATTCGAGCTGAACGTGGCGAGCTGGACACAGTATTTCAATTTGGAATACGTTTGTGATGAATGTCCTATTATGGTGAGCACCTGCTCTTGGGGACAGCACTATATTTGCTCATATTCCGTGTATTTCACAGCCTCAGCATGTCTTCTCTTCCCCTGGTCGGCTCTCTGCCCTCGCTTTAGTTTCCTCCTTTAAATAGATCCTGGAAGAGTCTCCCCACATGCACCATGAGCCATCAGAGTGGGAACCGTGGAGATGTGTTACAATGTCACTGATACAGTATCGTACTAAGCAGCTTCCTGCATGCTTGTGACTTTCAGTAGGTGGTCCCGCTGAGCTTGGTGTGTACTGCATGCTTTTCAAGAATGACTCCTTGTTGGTTTTTTTTTTACACAGTATGGCCTGGCTTTCTATACTATTGGAGAGCGAAATGGTCAAACACAGCAGCAATCACTGAACCCTTTCTCAAAGTCTCATGTGTCGCCTCAACATGCCTCCTTTTGGAGGCTGGGGTGCATTTTAGTGGCTCTTACGGATGACTGTTTGTATCATTTTCCTGCTGAAATTTGAAACTCCTGGCTCCATTTCCAATGTGTCGCGATCACAGACTCTGGGCTGCTTTTTATTGCTCTGATTTCGAGATTTACCGCGTCCATGGTAACTCCATCCTGGAGCTGCATGCCCTCTTGTGTCGGATACAGGCCGCCTGTATGCTCCACTGTCCCTTTTTAACAGCACTGTGGCACTTTTGTGCCACCAGATATAAACTGGAGGAATGCAACTTTACACCATCTCAGCACAGACACACAATGCGGGTTTACAGTAGGGACACAGCTCAACCTGACACTGTATGTGGATAGATATATTTTTTTATTGCAATATTTTAATGATATTTGTCTATTTAATGCTATTTGTGATGATGGGGCAGAGTAGTTGATCTGAAATATGTAAAATGTATTTTGGCTTAAAGATGCAATTTTTTATTTGCTTGGGAATTATAAGTTATATGTATTTAAATATATATATATACAGTACTTGGGTATATATTTAAATATATATGAAAAATTTTTACGTGAATAAATCTGAACTGAAATTTTATTTTTGCAAACCTTTTAATTCTCTTTATGAAATAAGGAGTATACAGTACAATATTTTTATTGAATAAACTTCTCTGAATGCAATGTTTTAGTATATATTTCCTCACATTATTTTACAATGTTTACATTGTGTCATGTTTCATATTTCCCTGTGGTACTATAAAATGCAGTAAATAATAAACTACTAGGAAGTGCTAAGATTTGTTGGTATGTGGAGAGAGCCAATAATAAACTTTATTCTTGTCTTAAATAATTAGTCCCACTCATTTAGACACCTTGTCCCTTTCACTTTTATATTACAGACCTAAATAAATCTATTTATATCATGTACAAAACATCCAAAACTATCCAAATTGTCGCCCCAGCTCTTCCACATACAAACGTGGACAAAATTGTTGGTACCCTTCTGTTAAAGAAAGAAAAACCCACAATGGTCACTGAAATAACTTGAAACTGA
>JAODKN010000021.1:23966882-23980444 GCA_026774425.1 Petrocephalus zakoni
TTTGTTTTTTAAAATGATTCTGTTGAACCACAATTCAAAAGCAATGTCTGATTTTCATTAGTTAATTTTCAGTAAATTTTTATTATTACTTGTGTCAGTTTGAAGTTATTTCATTGACCATTGTGGGTTTTTCTTTCTTTAACAGAAGGGTACCAACAATTTTGTCCACGTCTGTATGTCCTACGTTTCATCACCAGCTGATTTAATTAGTTAGAGAATGCAGGGTAAAAAAAACACTGCTCAGAGTTGTCCTTCCTGTTCCTCTTAACCAGGTAGCTCTTTCACAATTTGAAGTGCGTTTTGGGTCGTTTTCTTGCTAAAGAATTTAACACTGCCCAAACAGCCATAATTGTCATGAAATAGCAAGCCTATGTGCTGATGGGGTGCTGGCAGAGATTTCAGGCTCCCTTTCCCAGACCAATGCAATTATGTTTTGAATTATTTTTGTCCCTTGTGACTCAAGGGCCCTTGGATTTGCCCCACAGCCCCCCCACTCATGACAGCTAAACCCAAAAGTTTCAGTTTTTAACTGATTAACAAGCCAAACTTCAACAGTTTAAGAATACATTTTGAAAACGTACTCAATCCACTGGACATGTTTTTGAGACAATTTCTGTGGAGTTTTGGAAATTTAATGTAAGTTCTTCACTGGATTACATGAGGACTGAATGAGTTTTGTTTCCCAATACTGTAACATGATGATGAAATGTAGGTCATGTCAACAGTAACAGAAAATGGACTGAGTGAGCTTTGGAAATTTACTCTTCAAGTACTCTCTATTTGTTTATAGCACAGAGCAGTAGACAAATATTAATATTTATTTTATAATTATTTGTTTTTTACTTCTCATGGTGATCACTGCCTCACCTGCCTCCCTGACTTCACGTCCCTGAGAAAGCGATATCTGAAACTGCATCACGCTAAATTAGTAAAGCAAAATTCACAATGTCGTAACGTCAGCATTTTCTACATAATGTAAGACGAGGGCTAGAAGAAGTGAATTATCCCTGTGAGTCCTTGCTAGCCAATGGCATTGCAATTAACATTATAGCAACTCTACCGCATACGATAGGCAAGTACCGCCATGTTTTTCTTTTATTTCAGTCTGTCTCATGCATTATCAAATGTTCCTATCATAGAGCTGTGTCTTGAAGCAATCATTCTTTTTTGTCATGCAATATTAGTATGCACAAAAGGAAAAGGCGGGGCAAGAAAGACTTTTAAAAAGCTTGATACGCCCCTGCATCCATCCATTCAAGCAGCACAAGATTCAATGAAATTCAATTCTTATACACCAGAGTGAGAGGATATACAGCCGTTCCGTTATTTCGGCGACACTCATACTGTACATATATATCATACACGCATGTGCACATGTCTGTATTGCATTGAACTGCTGGCTAATGAATAGAGAGGTTAACCATACACACGTACAGCTACCGAGAAGAGTTTCCCCGACACCGATCCATGAGGCCAGCACACACCATTTCCCATCATGCCCCAGTCCTCCATACGCAGCAGGCTGCTGCTTTCATTTCCGGGCAAAAGGTCACCCACGTGGTGCTCTGCACAATTTCGCGTGTTGGGCTTTGATAGTATGGGAGTCAGAAATTGGTGACAGAAAATAAGGCGATCGACCGGAAAAGTTGAAGATAAAGGTATTTGATGCTTATGTAATGTTACAATTAGTATGTGTTATATGAATGAATATGTATGGATTAGTCAAGCGCTTGTTTTAATTTAGTATAAAGTTAGCGAAGTAGCTGGCCAACAACTACAGAGTAGTACGAGTTTAACTATATGTGATATATCTATCAACGGTTTTGTAATACTGAATCGAAGAGCTTAGCTCTGGGAATATAGATGTCAAATCTATATTCTGAACATCGTCTTAGTTTTGTGAACGACGGCTGCGACCGTCTGTTACCACGTTTGATGAATATGGACGCTTTCTTTTTTTTGAAGCATGGGGGAGTTTAAGGTACATCGCGTCCGATTCTTCGACTATATGCCATCGGGGATCCGATGTATGGCGTTTAACCAGAGGACGGAGAGACTTGCTCTAGCGAGGCTTGACGGCACGGTGGAGATCTTCAACTTTACCGACAGATACTTTCAGGAGAAGGTAATGTGCTTCTTATCGTGTGATTGCTGTGGCTGGGGTTACGTTCTTGGATTTGCTTTTGGTTATATTGCTGTGTGCTGATCGTACATCGTCGTTTCAGGTGATTCCGGGGAAGGACACAAGGTCCGTGGAAGCGATATGCTGGGCTGCTGACCGCCTCTTCACCGCAGGACTGAACGGAGAGGTGACGGAGTACGACTTGGAGAACCTGTGTCCGAAGTACTCCGTAGACGCCTTTGGGGGTCCTATTTGGACTGTAGCCTGCAATGCCCTGGGAACACACTTGGCGGTCAGTAACACCTTTGAACGTATGATGACGTATATTTTTTTCTAATTTCATATACAAACCGTGTTTATATTTAGTTTTTCTAAAATGTGGCTTTTTAAAAAAAATAAAAATAAAACATTTTCATCTCCAGGTTGGATGTGAAGATGGATCAGTGAAATTGTTCGAAGTCCTTCCAGAGAAAATCCGTTTTGAAAAAAACCTGGATAGACAGAAAGGTAATGAGCGGACAGATTGTCAGCATTAAAGTTAGCCAAGAATTAAAGTTAAAGTTAGCCAATGCTGTGGCCTTCTGGGTAATAACAGGCCCGCTGAAGTCACACACGTCTCTGTTTCTCTTCAGGCCGGATCATTTCTCTGTCATGGCATCCGTCTGGCACACGCGTCGTTGCTGGATCGCTCGATGTAATCAACATTTTTGATGTCCAGTCAGGTACGCCATTCTGGCATTTCTGGGAGTGCAGAATTTCATGGAAATATTCTGATCGGTGTGATTGTCATGAAAATAGCGTGTCAGATGTCATTAACATTATGACATGTATAGAAGCAATTTCTATTGTGGGTTTTTTTTGTTTGGTAGCACGATAAAAACCTTTTTTCTTTTGTAGGTATACATAAAACCAAAAGTTTACCCACCTCACCTTGCCTGTATAATCTTAAAAGAAGATGCTATTGATGTGTGACAGCAGTGACATTAAATGCTGTGTGCTCCCAGGTCACATGACACAGCGGATGTTGGTGGACCGGGGCACGGTGAACTCTCGCTCCCGCGAATGCGTGGTCTGGAGCGTGGTCTTCCTGTCCGATTTTACCATCATCAGTGGTGACTCGTCTGGAAAAGTGCAGGTGTGGGACAGTCACACGGGTACCCTCAGCAAGGCCTACCTGGTCTCCAAGTGGGACGTCCTGGCGCTCAGCCTCTCCCAGGTGTGCAATGTCACTTGCTCTTTTTATAGCGAGGCTATGTGTGTGTCCACATAGCTGTATGAGGATGGCAATGTGCAAAAACATCTGATTTACAAGTGGGAATATGGCCCTGTTTGAATGAGCATGTATTTTTTTTCACAGTATCATTTAGATGCATAGCTCACTGTTTGGCAGCTTTTTGTAAATATGCTTCCTTTCTCAGATCTGAAGCGCTCTAACAAATCCCGCAGTCAGACAGGCTGTGTGACTCATTAGGTTATGGTGTTGTACCTCTGGTCAAAAGATCACTGTCTGACCCTGCGTTGTGATGTGCTGCCTACAGTGTGAGTGAAACTGTCCCCTCTGTTCTGGCCTCTGCTTTTCGGTCAGGATGAGAGCAGTCTGCTGGCAGGAACCTCGGAAGGTACCGTGGTGCAGTTCCAGTTCCTCTCACCCACCCTGGGGACGAGCGAGAAGGAATGGGTCAGAACCAGAACCTTTAAGCACCACACGCACGACGTCCGCGCAGTGGCGGAGATTGGCACCGCGATCGTGTCTGGAGGTCAGTCTGTATGCCAGCAGGTTCCGGTAGATGAATAAGTACTGGGCTCCTAATGAACCTGCCCACATGTGTATATGTGCTGCAGCTCCTTTGATCATGATTTTAGCTGGAAAAAAATGTTTGTGTAGTTTTTTGGACCAGTCCACATTATGTGCATTGCTCAAAGTTTTCCTATGAGTGATCCCTCCTGGGACTTTACCCAGCAGCCTCCACCACTGCATGTCTTTCACTGTTACGTGACCCACTACTTAAGTAGTTATCGATCATTTTAGTGCACAGCCTAGGCAAAGTGTGGCTGGGATATTAAAACACCAAATGAGGGCGCTTTTCCACCGCACGAAGTTTGGTACTTTTTGGTACAGTACTTTTGCTTTTCCATTGACTTCCTGTGGAGTACCAGTACCAAAAATTCAAGTATTGAAAGTGCCAAACCAGTTGGGGTACTACTTTGGTACTTCAGTACTTTGGGGCGTAACTTGCAGCGCTTTCGCTGTGATTGGTTATGCAAATAGCCCGATTCTGAAACACAATGCGATCACCATCTTGACAAAACGTTACAAACTCAGAAAATGGCAATAACTGCAGCACGGTACTGCTTTCTCCAGATATTTATTACAACAAAATCACATCGCTATATTGGGGTATTTAGTTAAAAAAAATTGTCAAATTTCTCACAAACCTGTCTAGTAGTGATTAAAATAGCAAGGGTGAGAATGATTATAATAGTCTCGGAAAACCCAAGCAAAAGTAGCGGAGGTAAACTGATTTTAATCATTAAAATTGCAAAGTTAGCTAAGCCTTTTCCCTATGCCAAAGTAAAAATGTTTTAGCAAAACATTGTCATGTTGCCGGCGGGAGGTACGACCCATAATGCGAACTGCAGTGAGCAAGCACCTCAAAGGGGTATTTATTGTAGGTAACACGGGGAAACAGGGAGCAGGAGCTACAGGCAACAGACACAGTACTGACAGCATCTAACAACATCCGACAGGGGTAACTGGACTTAGACTGACTTATAACGGGTAGGTAATCAGGGCTCAACAGGAGGCAGGTGTGCTGGGGAAACAAGGGGATTGAAACACGAGGTAAAGCTAAACCAGGTTCAGGTGCGGCTAATTAAGCCGCGCCTGAGGGAAACGCTGGGGAAAAAACACATAGGGCGGGGCTGATCATGACATATTAACCCCCTACACCCCTACACGTAATGTCCGTACAAAACCAAGAGTAAGAAAAAGTCTGATCATTAATGTAACTCCTTAGCGATTGTAAGAACTGCATGTGCATAACATGCGATGTTAGATTTAATATCAGGCATCGTCCAGCTGTATACTACAGACATTCTTCGATTTTAGTACAAAATGCCCCGCCTCACGTTGTGCTTTTATTCAGCACTGGTACCAGTTTATACACCAGTGGAAAACCACCACAAAAGAAGTACCTTATGTACTTTATGGAGGTACCGAAAGTACCATGCGTACGGTACTTGCTGCGGTGGAAAAACCCCCTAGGTTTTACACAAAACACCCTAATCAGGTCTTATGCTTAGTATCCATCCATCCTTCCATCTTTCCTTTTGTAAAACTATAAACATTACATGTCAACCCAATTTGCACAGGTGTAGACACGCAGCTGGTGGTGCGCCCTCTTCTGGACAAGGTGGATGTCAAGTCTTATGACGCTGTGCTGCGTAAGATCCAGTTTCCTCACGTAAGTGTCTTTGGAAAGTCTGTAATTGGCTGTTATGTCTGTTTGGCCTTGTATGACTCAGTGGAATAAATCAGATGATACAGTTTTTTGGTTCTTCATGAGCTACTTGTGGATTAAAGATGGAGACTGTATAATGCAAGCTTGATATGTTATCCAAGCGATACTTAAAGACACGGAATAGATTTGTTTTGTCATTATTGAATAATGCCCATAGGGTGAGTTGAATTTCCTGTATTTTGTAATGCATCTGGGTAAGAGAGAACATGTTTTCCTTGATTGGATGTGTGTAGTCATGTGATTCCTCTCTGTTTCCCAGCGGCCCCTGGTGTCATGTGCCCCGAAGGCGGGCCTTCTGCTCTTCCAGTTCCCTGCCCAGCTGGAGCTGTGGAGACTAGGGGAGGGTGAAGGCCAGGGTTAGTGCTGGGGGGAGGAGGGCTCTTGATATCTGGTGTCTTAGCCTGCACATACAGCAGGAGAAGGGAGCTTAGTGGGAGTACATATGGGGAAGTTCTAGGTTGAGTAGGCTGTTGTGGGACATTGGACTTGAACATTGGACATTAAGGCCCCGAATTGCCTTGCAAATTAACATCAATGATTTAATCTATCTGCAGGGAAACCTGGGGACAGTTTAATTGTTAAGAGAAAACCAGAGAAGCTCCTGCAGCTGAAGAGAAAGGTACGTACCTCCTCCCAATCCCTCTGCTGAAAAGCATAATCTTTGAAGGAATATCTAGAAGTGATCTGTAGTGGTGTGGAACAAGTTGGGAGATTGGAGGGGGGGACAGCATCAGTTAGCTCAGTTAGGTCTGGGGGGGGCTGAGAATTGTGGTCCCGTCATCTAAAGCAGTGCTTCCCAACCTGGGTCCTTGGGGACCTACAGATGGTTCACATTTCTGTCCCGACGACGAGATTGAGAAACGGGGATCTAAAGATCAGCACAAATGTTCCTGTTTGTGTGGATTTATTGATAATTATTATAATTTCTTTTGGTTGGCCTTTATCTTCAGGGTGAAGATCACATCTGTTGCAGTGCCATCTCGCCCTGCGGGGGCTGGGTTGCCTTCTCCACTGTGTCCAACCTCCGGCTCTACCGGCTGCAGTGCGACAGCGACCACATCAGTATCGCCAAGGTGAGACCTGCCACCATCTCGTCCGTGACAGGCCACTTCTCACACATGGAGATGTTTATCAGATATAGGCATTTTGCCAGCTTCTCCAACATGCATAGATGTCTCCTCTCTTTCGCTTATACCCTCATGTGCTGTGTCTGGTGCATTTAGCTCTGTCCGAAACGACGGCCTTTTCCCTCCATGGGCTGTAGCAGTGCTTCTGTGGACCACCATCAGTGACACCCTGCTACATTTCCTCTATTTAATGAGCTCCATCTATGAGCTCTAGTACCAGAGACCCGCTTTCGGGTCACGTCTCCATTCGGCCCAATGGGCCGACACGGGTTTCATCTGGAGTTTTTCCTCGTTTTTGGGTTTGCCCCATTTTGGTATGTTTGAGAGCTGGCCATCTTTAACCAGAGGTGTAAGTTTCATCCAGACCAAGATTTTGGTTCAATCAGTTGGTCTGAATTTGAACTTTCTGGACCTGAAATTCACACCTCTGTCTTTAATAAGCTGCAGTGTTCTTCTAGTCCAGTGTTTCTCAAACCATCCCCCGGGACCCCGAGATGGTCCAAAAGTGTGGGGGGTCCCCTAGGACTGGTTTGAGAAATACTGCTCTAGCCGTCATTTTTCATTACCTACCAGAAAAGATCTGATCTAAATATAAACTGAAGTTTGCGATTATAGAAATATGCTGATTTTATGACTTGCTTGCAGTTTGTCATACAGTGCAGTGATGAACTGTAATTCTGTGCGCTGTGCAGCATTATTTTCCGAGGGCATTTAGCCACTACTGGCTGATGCATCACTCTGTCCTTGACCCTGCCAGGTACCCAGGCTCCCCAAGGTCCTACAGTCCGCCCATCAGCTCTGTTTCTCTGCCGATTCCTCGAGGCTTTTCGTTGCCTCGTCCCGGTCGGCAGTTCACGTGGTTGCTCTTAGCCAATCAGAGTGCAAGTATTTGCATACATTCAAGTCCAAGTCAGGTGAGTTTTTTATTATTGATTCAATATTGGGTCACCCCGGGGACGTCTTTTTGTACTTGAAATTCTTAATATTATCTTCTTTCAAGTCTGATGCAATTGCGAGTAATGGGAATGCATTCTCCTTTGTTTCGACTTCTATTTGAATAAATCATATTCTCATTTTTAGTGTTGCTTCACAGCGGGAAGCCGAGGTTGTAATATGCAGCAGTTCCTTTCAGGCTCTAGGTGATCCAGTCTTTTCTTATGCCACGGTTTTTCAGGTTCGACTGAGCCGATCCACCTTTTGGAAGCCAGCGCGGACGGCCGTTGGCTGGCTACGGCCAATCGCGGCTGTGAGGTGCATGTCTACAATGTGCGCAGCCTGAAGGTAATGACCCGAGAGGTGTCTCAGTGCTGCCCCCCGCAGGCGTGGTCAGGTTCTCCGTGTTTCCTGCCGCCTCGTTTTTTTTGGCCCTGTCCCAGATCAGTTTCCCCTTTTCTTCCAGCCCCACTGCATAGTCCCGTTGTACAGCTCGTGTCCATCGGCAATGGCCATCCACCCTAGCACCAACCACCTGCTAATGGTGCATGCAGACCAGCAAGTAGGTGCCTCTGACTTGCATTATTAAATAATCTGTAGTTCTATATTATATGTCTGTCTGTGTGTATCTGTCTATCTCATCAAAAATAAACCTAGGTTTGCAATTATAGAAATATGTTGATTTTATGACTTGCTTGCAGTTTGTCATATGTCTGTGTATCTCTTTGATTCTGCACATCTATCAATGTATCTGTGTCTGTATCAGCCAGTTTGTCTCTGGATCTGTCTGTCTTTGTATCTATGTGTGAATCTGTATCTGTATTGTCTTCCGTCTTGCTCTGACGTTGTTCTTATGTTTTGCTGATTTATAGTGGTTGCCATGTGTAGGATGTTGGGGTATGGACCTGTGATCATGTGGAATCTCCCTCCCATAGATATTCGAGTACAGCATACAGGAGAAACAGTACACGGACTGGAGCCGCCGGGTGCAGAAGGAGGGACTTCACCGGCTCTGGCTCGAGAGGGACACGCCGGTCACCAATGTGGCCTTCAACCCCAGCAATGCTTCCCAGTTTCTGCTGCATGACACATACATGTTCTGCATCGTTGACCAGCGCCTGGTGAGAGCCTTGCTATCTCTGGGTCTGGGCCACAATGACTAGGAATAGTGCTTAATGGTAAACTGGGGGAGTGGCTCAGAGGGTAGGACCCCTGGGAATGTGATCGGAAGGTTGCTGGTTCAAATCCCAGGGTCGGTAGAGAGGGCCTGGCTGACCCTGCTCTCTTAATTCTGTAGTAATTCTAAGTCACTATCGTCACGCTAACCACCGAACACCCTGGACCCGTTTCCTATTCTTTTCCTACCCTCCCGCCCAGCCTCTACCAGACCAGAAGGCTCAGCTCTATAACCAGCTGACTCTGAAGAGCCTCTCGGAGGCAGATCGACAGAGTTATTCACACGCCTTCAAGTTCTGCAAGAAATACCAGGTATGCGTGAGGTGGTCATGAGCCGGACGCGTAACTCCTCCAAGTGTGTTCTGCCAGCTTAGCGGTACCTTTATCGTTTGCCAGAGCCCTAATTCAGCTTCCTTTTCTCTTGCACCATTTCCAGCCCCTACTCTATGTAAGTGTTTTGGAGGACGAGTCCATCGTGGTGGTGGAGCGCCCCCTATTGGACATCGTCACCCAGTTACCAGCTCCAGTAAGACTGAAGAAATTTGCCACATGAGGAGTTCTTTTTCCCTTGTGTGTCCTTCATCCTTGTATCCTTCCTCCTCCATAACGACCAACGTGTACAATGAAATAAATGAAATATTTAGTTACAAAAAAGAACCCCACTCTTCCTGTCTTTCTTGAGAGTGAGCTGGACACTGGTGAGAGTGGTTTGGGTAATGATGGCTTCTCAGATTGGGGGGGGGGCACTGTGGACACCATGGGGGCCTGTATGGAGGGGATTTGGTGTACATTGATATTGGATAGCAGCAGAAAGACCACCATGGGTAAGGCTGAGCGGGCACACACTCTGCTCCCCCGCAGTGGTGTCTGGAGTTGGCCGTTTAAACCGAAATACTTCGCCTCTCGCTGGGCGACGCCTACGAGTAGCTCGCTACTGAATGAAGGGATCCATTCTGCAAACCCTTACTGGATGCCTCACCTCTCCCGGAGGTTCCTGATGTCACCCGTAAATGGTCAACGGCTCCCTGATGCCTGCGAATGATAATATTCTGGAAAAATGCCACCACCTATTGTGACATATTTTACCACCAGTACAATTCCTCCCTGGAGCATACATAACTCAGGTTTTCCTTCCCATACTATTAAAAAACACAACTATACTAGTAATATGTAGTTAAGAACTCATTTAAAATGAAATTTCGTGTTTACTGCATAAGTCCAGATTTATGTAAGTCTGGATCTCCCTGTATTCGCAGGGGTGAGATGTGCTTCTTTGGAACCTTTAATGATACGATGACTTTGTACCTTTCCTTCATTCTCCCATCTGTGCCAGGGATGTGGAGTGACAGGACCGCGCAAATGGGATGAGTGTCAGTACCTTAAAACATCGGTAGACAAACGACGCTCATGTCTGTTATGCGTGTCTGCTTCCCCTCAACACTAGGGGGCAGACAGAACCTGTATAATGTAATGGCTAGATAAATATAATTTCATAAACCACAAACACACAATCAGCCGTTTCCGTAATGCTGCATGTAATTCTACTTAATTACCATTCAGTAAGTAGTTATTTAAATAAGAATAGGCCTTGCAACACTGTCTAATTTGCTGTTTTGATTATAATTCTGCGGGCGTAAGGCGAACAGAGCTGTTTTATCTCCATGGTTAAGAGGCTTATTAAAGCTGAGTGGATTTACACTGTGCCTTTATTTGCTGGCAAAGCAGCGCTGATACATAAATTTGCCAGTATATTTTAACTCGAGTGCAGATATAATTGATTGTTTTCACCACCTAAGTTCGCTCCTATCGCATTATAAAGTGGCATGCAAATATGCATCGTAACCTTCTTCTTTTTTAAGCCATGCAACAAAAGTAAAATTGATGTTTAATGTACAAACAGAGAATCGAACTGCTTTCAGCGTGTGCCGAGCCGTTCGGTGTCGGGTGATTGATGCTCTGGAATGCGCGCAGCCGCGTGACCACCTGTGCCGCGCGGCCGCTTCCGCCAGGGGGCCCCGCGTGCCTAAAGCCTGGGGGGTAGACGGGATTCTCGGGGGCCAGAGACATCAGCTTGGGTGCAAGAGTTCAAAAAGTCAATCTTAGTTTTTTTATAGCTTTATGCAAATAATAATAATAATAATAATAGCGGGGGCACCAGGAAAGTTTACTTTATTGTCATATCTGTGTAAGTTATCAGAAGCTGAGCCCTGTGCAACTTTATGAAGAAATGACGGATGGCGCTTGGATGCTCAAGGAAAACAAGACGCCGATAAACCTGTACGTTGCTTTATCTGGAACAGACTGGGAATATTACAGCACCGTTGTTAACCTGTGGTATCCTGTTGAGAAGGCAGTGCGTGGGAGGTAGACTGCAGTCCAAGGGAAACCCGTAGCTTTTTCACTTAAATGCTGCGGTTTCTGTTTCAATGCCTTATCTTAATTGAGCCTTTAGCTTCCCAAACCAGACTGCTATAACCCTGATGGCACTGTGGTGTCTGAGGCAGAATTGTCCTGATGGCAGTATATGACTCTCCTGCCAGAAATCTTACAGTGAATCTATATTATTCCATTAAAAACCTAAAATTAGCTACAACAAACGTGTTGGGGTAGTCTGCAAACCCTACAGACTATTTTAAGGTAATGAAACGCTTACATACATGAAAATGAGTGTGCAGAGTTGTCGCAAGTTGAAAATCTCGCTCCAGCCAGCTGCCCAAACTTGGCGACCCTGCCTGAGTGTCGTGTAGCACCGAGAAAGGACAACAGAAATGCCCAAATAGACGACACGCGGATTACAGTTAGCATTAGCGTCCCCTGCTGGCCCCTGCCTATACGTGTTTCGTGCCTGGAAGCGGAATCTGTTCTTCTTCAGAGCTGTTAAACTCCAAAGCAGGGTCTTGGGGGTGAAGGTGAAGTGACACATCTTCCTTATTTACTGTGTGCAACTCGACGCCCTTCCTGGTCTCCTTCAGCTGCCCAGTATTTCACAGTGCAGCTCCATGTGAATGAGGCAGGTGGCTCTTTGATGGCCTCTAGGTGAGTCTTTTGAATGCAATGTGTTCCTAAAACTTTCAGGAGGAGAGGGATGGCTTACTTCAGCACGTGTTTCGTATTACTACCCCTAAATTACAGCCCCCGGACCTATGGCACTAATCTACTTCTTTGGGTATTTACCTGTGTATGCTTACATGTTGTATGTGTGATAATCAGTTATACTAAACCTGCTGGATTATATCCAACTTGCTTATTTTGCTGTTAAAAGGGTTTGAAAAGAGTTGGAAATTGTTCACGGATGCTGGTATGTTCTTTGGTTTCTTGCATCTTGGATTGGTTAGGTTTGGCCCAGGCTGTCATCTAACAGGAGAGAGAGACGCGGAAAATTAGACTATTTGGCCAGCATGTCAGCTTACCAGTTGAGCCGTATGTAATTCTTAGCCTTATATGAGAATGAATTAGCCTTGCAGTTGTATATTTGGTGACTGGGACTTTGGAATCCTGTTGAAACGATAATGATATTATTTGTAAAACTACCCTTGCATGCGTTTCAATTCATTATTTGGAAAAAAATTGTTCTCCGTTTTGCAGTGCTGTTTTAAATCATGTGTTCAACAGAATGGTCACAATATGTAGCTAATAAACAAAGGTTGTGGATTTGTGAGTGATGTAGAAATAAAAAGCATGTCTGTTTTTGGCTTGGCCTTATATCTCATCACTGCGTTTGGCTTGTGCTGCTATGCGGACGCATGATTGGCCGTCGTCACCCGGACCTTCTCACCTGTCCAGGCTCGTCTAGCCCAGATGATTGTGCTGATGTTTCTCATAGCTTACTGCATCATTGGAGCGACCGCCTGCAGAGGTCACACGGCTGATTGAAAATGTCATCAAAGCATCACAGATGTAGATGGTTACCATCAAGCGGTCCGTGCAGCCTTACCCGTGTAGTCCTTGTGGTCTCTGGAGTGCTTGGGTCTTGGGCTGAGTCCATCTGCGTGGGATACAGGCACGTGATTGGTTGGTGCACTGAGTGCAGGCTGATTGGTTGGCGACATGGTCAGTAGGGATAATGTCAGAGTTCGGCTGACCGGAACTGCCTCGCTGCTTGATGCACTGGCCGCGATTGGGGATGCCAGCCGCTGGGACTCCCGCGTGGATGATGTGGCACTCGTAGCCAGTGGGGCAGTGCAGGGGCTCGTCGCCGTCCTCCGTGGTGCTGCATGCTTCCGCTGGGCATGACACACACACGCAGCCATGCAGCTGTCATTAGCCCAAATGAGCGTGAGCGCTTGACATTTGCACTGTAATGTTACTTTGCACCGTCTGCTGTCTATATGCAGTCTTGCACTTACTGTTTGCTAGTGTTACTGCACGGAATCATTGTTGTGTACTTTCTCATATTGTCTTTTTAATCCAGTATTTATCGTTCAGTGGTTATTATTCAGGTCTTCTTCGTTTTAACTGTCTGAAGTTCTGCGGAATCACAGTTTCACTTTGTGTGTGTGAAATGGCACTTGACACAAGCTGGGGCTGCAGTAGTTCCTGTTTCCCCATAAATGCCAATGGTCCGGTCCGTAAGAAGCACCTTATATCTGGTAAGGCTTCTGTGCCCGTTTCCCCATAAATGCCAATGGTCCGGTCCGTAAGAAGCACCTTATATCTGGTAAGGCTTCTGTGCCCGTTTCCCCA
>JAODKN010000021.1:24027754-24039360 GCA_026774425.1 Petrocephalus zakoni
GGTCTCCTCCTTCATCTGCCGTTTCTGCTCCAGCTTGAGCTCCTGGTAGGAGCGTGAGAACATGTGGAAGATGGAGGTGGCTGGGAAGGCCATGATGAGGATACCACTGAGGATGCTGCTCATGGCCACCACCTGGCCAGGGATGCTGTGAGGCACCATGTCCCCGTAGCCCACCGTGGTCATGGAGATGATGGCCCACCAGTAGGAGGCGGGGATGCTGCTGAAGTCCTGCGTGCCGGTGATCTCGCTCTCGGCCAGGTGCACCAGAGGGGAGAAGAGTGTGACGGCCACGGCGAGGAAGAGCAGCAGGAGGCCGAACTCCCGGATGCTCCTACGCATGGTCAGCCCCAGCGTCTGCAGGCCCAGCGAGTGGCGCGCCAGCCGCATCACGTACAGGATGCGCAGCGCCCGCAGGATGCGCAGAACCAATCCCAGCTTATCCAGGTAGCCCCGCCCCCCGCCGGCCCGCTCCGTATCCAATGGGGAGTCCTCTTCCACCACCAGGGACACGTAGTAGGGCAGGATGGCTAAGGCGTCGATGATGTTGAGAGGCCCGCGGATGAACTCTAGCTTGCTCCGTGCCTGGATGAACCGTAGCAGAAACTCCAGGGAGAACCACGCCACGCAGGCGGTCTCAATGATGAACATGTGGTAGCACTTCTGAGAACACTCGCCCTGTCAAAGAGAGGTCATGGGGAAGGCAGAGAGGGTGACACATGAGAAGGGCAAGAGATATCATGCGGCCATTTTCATGCGACATTTCTACAAAAAAAAAACATTATTTGTGCTAAAATGATGACAAATAACCTAACGACATTTAAATAGGGAAATCCAGGATACATTTTCTGATAATGTTCTATATGAAAAGTTCATTAAACACATAGTTCCAGGTGCCCAACAGACAGACTACAGCGATGGGACACCATACTGTCACCAGAGCCTCAAGGCAGGTCCCCCAAGACCAATGTTCCAACCTCCATCTATTTCCAGTGACTTCACTACAGACCGAAGCACCATGCTGGTTGGAAGAGTTTGGGAGAGCATGCATCACACTGCCTTAGCTCTTACTGTAACTACGCTGACATTAAAACTAAAAAATAGGGAGCTTTGCCTTGATTTTAACGTGAATTTAGTGATTACTGTATTTCTCACATTCTGTTTTCTTGAAAACACAGCATAGATGAAGTGAGATATTTTGTTATGAGATAAAACAGAGCCTATGAGACTAATCAATTGTGATATAATACATAGTGTAGCTACTGTGTTTTGCCTTTGTGGGGCAATGCAGGATGAAGGACTGTCTGGTACAGCCCATCCCATCACCGCAAGCATTTTGACAAACCGGCCACTCTGATGGGGATGAAGTTTTTGGGTAGCTACTGAAGAGCAACATTAAAAACAGGAATGGGTGACTAGGTGGGTCACGCCCCATTCCTCCACCGCCCAGCATGTGGCTGTGAGGGGCAGTGATGGGAGAAATGAGTTCTCGATGCCTTCGTTTGGTAGACTTTCCATTCCCTACCAACCACTGTCCAGGATTCCCGTAGGTATCCTGGCAAGGATCTTGATTAATTGGCTTCTTTTGAATCTATTGCTCGACAACGCACCGTACCAGTTTGTACCAAATGATTTTAACACATTTAAATTGCACATCCTTTCTTGTTGTTTGCCTTCTTTTAATATCATAATATTTAATATTAGTTTTATGTCTGCATTTCGGTATTCAAATAGCCTAGTCGTGCCCTTGATTGCACCATTTTCCAAGTTTTTACAGAAGTCAGCATTCTGTTGACAATCTGTGAGAAATTTATTCATCCTGAATGAAAGTGAAGATGCTCAAGGTCCTTCATTCACTCCATTTTAATGCCTTCAGCAGAAATATCGTGTCCCGGTCAGGGTCACCGGCAGGGGGGGGGGTCTAATCTATCCCTGGCAGTACAGGGCATGAGGCCGGATGGGATGCCAGTCCGATGCAGGGCACATGCACAAACGGAACAGCCGGTAGAATCACAGCTGATTGGAAGCAGCTATCATGGCCAAAACACAGTGCCAGCTGTGAGAGGAAGACTGAAGACAGGTGTCATCTTTTATATGTCAGTGCTGGATTGGGTCCACAATAACACAAGATGCAGGCACTAGGAAAGCATACTCATATTCTACGCAGCTACTGGAACCCGTATCTACAGAATTAAATCTCTCTCTCTCCAGCTCATGCTACTGAATCTTTATTCATTTGATGCCCACCTCCTTCTAGTTCAAAAGTCCATCCTTTGAGATAGTCATCTTAAAATTCAAGCTGTCTATATGCTAGTCTATGTGCTAATCCCCCCCCTTTTCCCTCCAGGTTGAATAAATTAAATTTGGTTTTTGCAGCATAAGGAAGCTGTGTTTACGCTCATTGACTTTGGGCTATTCGGGAGTTCAAACATTGCAAACGATTCAGGTCATTGTTACAGCATCACGCTAACCTTCTCAGCAGTTTACAAAGGAACTGTATGTTGTATGTTTTTTGTCTGTGTGTCTCGTTATCCTCCTTCATATTTACTTCATCAATTCTGCCAACCCGCCTGCAACACCGTCCTTAAGACGCTTAAATTGAAAGATCTCTCAAATCTTGTGAAAAGCAATTATCAAGATGTCTAGGTCCTAAGACTGGACAGGAAAAGAGACGAGCGTGACGTGGATGAGATGTGGCCCACAGAGACCTAAGAGGGATGCCGCAGAACTTCTTTCTCCTGCTGGTGTCATCTAGGAGCCAAATTATGTTGCACTGGCCGGGAAAGAAATGAGCGTGCCCTGTCTGGGTATGGAAAGGGACCGCGAGATAAATTTCAAGAGGGCTGAATACTGAAGCAGAGACGGATCGCAGTTTTAGGAAGGAATTGGTGTGGAAAAATACTCGGAATAAGGTGCAATGGAGGGAAGAACAGGAGGAAAATTCATGGAAATACCTGCCCCCCCCCCCAAACATCCCAGCTGACAAGTGCTGCTGTATTCTAATTTTTTTGTTTTGCACCTAAAAACTTTTACTTCTCATTCTTAAAATAATGGCAATAATGCGCAGTGTACCGTTTACCCAGCATGCATGGCGGGGAGCCGGTCCGGTCTCACACTTTCCGAGGAAGACGGCGCTGATTTGTATGTGTGTGCGCGTGTGTGTGTGCGCGCTGACTTTCAAAGAGCAGCCAGCTGCAGTCGGGCCAGCACAGAGACACTGAGCAGAGCACGGGAATATGTCTTACTGAGACCTGCTTATAAACATCTGCAATTTTACGATAAGAATGCATTCCTTTCCCAACCCGTGCCATTATTTTCATCTTTTATAACCAAGACTATTAATTATTACAGCTTAGTGTTAGAACTTCATTGTCAGAAACGGCAGCTTTCTGGAAAGGTGCGCTGTCTGGTATGTTCTATCTTTGCATACCCTCCAAACCCGGGTTAACTTTACCTATCTCTATTGCTCATCTCTTGTGGTTCCAGGCTCCCTGCCCCCTGACTGCCCTGTTACGTCTCCCCTAAAAACCTGCAGTCCACTCCCCGCTATATTTCAGGGATCAGGGAGCCCAGTGAAGTCATTTTTTTTTTCTGGCTTTGCTGCCTGTGTAAGAATAGTACCTCACAAGGACAGGAAATGGGGTGGCACACAGCCTCAGTGGGTAGCGCTGTTTGCTCGCACCTCCTGGGCTGGTGGGTGGAATCTCGCCTCTGCTCAGTGTGAGTGGAGTCGGCATGTTCTCACTGTCGCGTCGGCTTCCGATGGGTACTCTCGTTTCCTCCCGTAGTCCAAAGACATGCTAGGCTAATTGGCGTCTCTGAATTGCCCAGGGAGCGTGCACCCGGCGAGGGACTGGCACCCCAGCCGTGTGCCCTGTACTGCCCGGGACTGTCTTTTCAGCCCCTCACCCACCCCCTCTGACCCTGTCCAGGTGAGCTTGTGGAAGACGAACGGCTGAAGGACAGGAAGTGATGAAAACATTCTGTCACACATGGACCTGTACACACAGACTGTGGCTGAAAGTGAATGAATATAAATGGGCCCCGTAACTCCCCATATCTATCAAAGTTACTGCGGCCGTCTCTCCCTGTTCACTCTGAACAGACACACGAACACACAGAGGAATGCTATTTCTGCACACTAACACGCTTTTCAACAGAAAAGCACACAAACACAGATTCAGGGTCAAAGGAGGGGAACCACTGGGAGAACGTGGTAAATAAATAACTACTCAGCCACAGGCTTTGTGGATTTATGCATGTGATGGTGTCTGTTTGTTTCAGTGTGTGAAACACACAGTGTTCGGTCTGTGTGTGTGTGTGTATAGGCTATGCTATGCTTGTGAGGACGTTTAGCATATCCGAAAAAAAACCTGATTATTGAGGTCATTTTTTCAAACCTCACTACCACAGGCTTCATTTTATAAAAAATTGTGAATGCAATCAAAAAAGTAAAAATGCCAAAAGGCTTGTATTTCATTGGGTTACTCATGGTTAAGGTCAGGGCTGGGTAGGGGATAAGGGTGTCGAGATTGGGATTAGGGTTTTTCCCATAGAAACGAATGCTCGCTCCTCACTAAAATAGGAGTACAAGTGTGTGTCTCTGTGTGTGCTTGGGGGAGTGTTGTGTTGGCTCCTCCTGAGCCCCTCCTGAGCCCCGTATTCCTCCTCCCATACTTTGTCGTGTTCTACGTTTGCATCCTCCTCATATCCTGAAATGTTCCAGCCTCGCGCACTGTTTAAAAACAAATCAGCACCCATCTATATACACACGCCATAAAAAACACAATACAGCATTAATGTTTTACTATAGCGTTCCACTTTTCGCCGACAATTACTGATTAATGTTCCATAGTGTATACTCTACGGACGCAGGGATGGCGGTGACATTTGCACTTAGCAGGGCCGAGTGACGTCGTTTGCCGCGTAAATTTGCAAACAAGGGCCCTGGGGAACATTGGCCGGAGGGTGGGGGGGGTGGAGGCCTGGCGTGCTCCCTCAAGCTCGGCAGCTGGGGTGTTCATTTACATGGACGGCACAGAGCAGGCCGGACCGACCCTCAATATGGGTGCAGAAAACATGTCTTTGTTTTAAATGTGCGCTTTTAAATTCCTGCATAGCATCACAAACCCCAGAGCAGCAGCCCCATAATACTGCACCACAGGGCCGCGCTCCCCGCATGCACAATGAGCCTCTGTGTTCCTATACATTGGGTGATGGGCCGGTGAACAGCATCCGGCGCTAATACGGTTTCTGTTTGATTGTTTACAGGGAAAACTGTACTGCAGGCAGTACACAACTAATGTGCTTCACCCCCCCCCAGCCTTAAGTTGGAGGTTTTCTGTAATGGATATTTGATTAGGCACACAAAATGCAATTACCTACGTTTACCTTAAACATACCTTTAGCAGCCTGTCAGCCTGGCTGCGTGCGAGTTTGACGACGTTAGTGGTGGGGGCCAATGAGCCTATATGAATTTGACCGCCGCAGTCATTATCTTAAGCTCGCCGGGCCTTGCTGATCGCAGATTCCATAACTTATTCATATGCCCACGGGGAAGCTGAGCTGTAGCTTTCCATGGGAGTTACGCTGTTGATCAGACGCACTCACATGGCCAGAGACTGGAGACCTGAGAGAAGACCTGGCTCACCTCCGCCAACTGAATGCGACAACAGGCCCGATTTTCCAGGATGTGGCCAGCTGGACCCAACATTAATCAGACTCTAAATGGAGTCTAATGGACAGTAATGACCTGCTGGCCAGCTAGTAGCAGTGGGGGTCTAACCCCCAAACCATAGGTTAGGATGGCCCTATTAGTTGTTGTCTGTTTCTCTGTAGCCAGCTGGGCATCCTATTTGGAGTGGGAGCAGAATTCAAATTGGGAAGAGAGGGGATTCCCGAGTGTGGCACCACAGTGGGTTTGGATCCCAGTAGAGCAAACTGCTCGGCTCGCTTCGCGTTGTGGGGGTTTGATGGCTTCGCTCCCGTCACGTTCATTACTACACGGCGACGCCTAGTGTGGGTTGTGGGTTGAACTGAGCGAATGACACTCGCTGGAGCCTGTGGGCCAATCAGCTAAAACGATGAGAGCAGCTAACAGCACGTACACACAGCGCAGGCTGTGAGCAGTCGGCTTTCACTGTCTGGGGTCGGTGCCGGTCTTGTTTGCTGAGGAAAGGACCTGTGATGGGATTAACTGTCCATTCGAGAGTGAAAATGGGGCCTAATCTTCCAGGGACTGCTGACACTGAGAATCTTTTTTGTCCCGGTAAGAAATGTGAACTTCTGCTTTGTAAGATATGCGGACACAAATACAGACCTCACAAGAAGGACACAGAGGACAAAGATCCGCACTTGTGCTACAGATCCACATGAAAGAATATCAAGGTGCCAGTTAGTTTGTGATTTGACAGGAGACTCACATACATGATGTTCATAAAATGTGCTGATCCGACTTTACTGACGCCAAACAAGTCTTATCATCCCACCCGGCCAGATCACTTTCAGGCTTTATTTCAATACTGAGCTGGCCTAGTTGTTAAGACTGCAATTTACACGAGTGGCCTTTACGTGTGCCCCTTCAGGAGTGTGAGAATCCAGATACAGACAGCTTTGGTCTTTTAAAACAGACCAATGAGAGAGCACCACGACCTACAACAGTCAGCCCTCTGTAGGAGTACCATGCAAATAATCTGCTGTGAAGGGTTTGTTGAAATTGCTACTTCTAATCTCAACTTCTAACAGACATTTTCTAAATGCATATTGCTTTACAAACAGAACATGTCTCCCAGACATATCTCCCAGCATTGTGGTCATGTGTACTAAAAATGCACTTAATTCTCCCCATGAAACTCACCCTGCCTTCTTCCTCCCTGAGGTCAGGCATGGTGCTGATGCAGAGGCTCACAACCGTCACGGCAACCATGATGACCGACAGGCAGGCGAATATTTTCCCCGGCAACCCCGATTGTGGATTCTCCACCATGTCCCTCAGTCCGTTCATGAACCTGCGGTAGCGCGTGTCGTCCACCGGGGGGCGCACCTGCGCACCCTGCTGCCGGCGCGCTTCCTCGCGCCGCTCATGCTCCGCCAGCTCCTCGATGCGCGTGTACATTTTCCGTTTGCAGCAGTGCTCCATGTAGACCATCTCCACGCCCCAGTAGTCGAACTCGTCGTGCAGCGACAGTGCGCACATCTCACGCAGCATGCGCAGCTTCCCGGCGGCGAGGAAGTTGAGGATCACGCGGAACGCGGAAGGGCTCCGGTCGAAGAAGTACTCACGGGCCACCTCGTCGTAGTCGTCGCACACCTGCGCGATCTCCTCCAAGTTGCTGCAGAGACGCAGGCGGCCCAACCGCGTCAGGGGGAACTCCTCCAGCGTGCTCCAGGGGAAGGTGTAGCGGTTGCCCCCAACATTGATGATGGCCAGCAGTCCATGGTCCACTCCGCTCAGGTCCTCCGGTCGTCGGATCAGCTGGGCACGCTTGTAGTAGACACCCTTGACTGTCTCGGTCTCCGGGATCTCAGTAAAGATGTGATCCAAGCTGCTCTCATCGCTGACCGAGAGGTTGCTGAAATCGTGGTTGGCGTTGCTGATGAGAGGCATGATGACATCTGGGCAGCGGCCGACGACTCAAATGGGACACGGACCCAAAGGACAACTGGTTACACGAGTAGGGGCAAGGATGAGCTCAGTGCCTCGAGCAAGGAGCTTGGTGGGGGCTGGGGGCAAGTGGGCACAGGGACGCACTGTGAGAGATGAGAGCAATGCCATTCATCAAAATTAAAGGGCAAGTTTTTCGAGCCCTGCAAAATCCATGCCTATTTAATTATGACAGCTTTAAGGGAATTACATTTCTAGAGACCCCATGAGGATCTAAGACTTGTAGCATCACAAGTGACAAATTTAAAAGTCATGGACTCAGTCCTTAAGAAACATACCTCCTATCATATGAAAGCAATTTCCCTCAGGGGATCAATAAAGCATCTTTCTATTCTATTCTATGAAGACTGATTTACTGCCAAACAACATACCTTGTAACAGTGTATATATAAACATATATATTTATTTCTTTATCCCAATAAATTATTAAATCAACTGGCTATACCAGTATGCTGTGTCTGACAAACTATTTGTTAATAGGCTACTTAAATACAATCATAGGGAAAGACCCTGCTGCCAGGAGCTTTTGTAGAGGAACACTACAGAGGGCTATCGAACCGCGTTCCTCTTCAGAGAGAGCAGACCACCTAGAACTTGTCTCAGCGACCCCGGAGATTAGTGAAAAGAGTTACTGTCAAGTGCGGGAACCAAATGGGTGCTTGAACTAAAGCAGCTGGGTCATTTTAAGACCGCACAGGGCGCTGAAAAACTGGACTAATTTCACTTTTGTCAAAAAACAAAACACTACGTTTTATCCTCCAATTCTAAGCGACGTTATTGCGGAGCAGTAAGAAGGCACGTTTTACGGATGGAGACAGGGGAAACTGTTTTAGCGAATGGAGACGCGTAATCCCGAATGTCTGTTTTGGGCATTCTCCTTATTGGAGCATTTAAGCAGCGTTTATTCCGACAGCAAACACATAACATTTAATACTCTATTGCAGATTTCTCTGTTTATTACGTTAAAGAAGTACTCCGGGCGGGCGTTCCTTCTTATTAAATTAACGGGATATTCAGCATTTTCTGCTTTTCATCTCATAAGACATTGTCCGATACCCGCTACTACGTATATACTGTACATGCATGAATATGCATTTCATCAGTTGCATTCTGCAAATAGCCCACACTCATGTCAGTAAATCAAATCCCTATCAATCTAGCTAGCCTGCAGAAGTATTTTAATCAAACGGCGCTGTTTAAACCCCCAGATCCCGAGTGCGGCTGGATATTTATTTTTTAATTTAATGTTATTTCATACTAGTGGGCACAGCGATGCCCGTCAGTAGAATACATCCATCAAACTGATGAACTACGAAGGGAATGTGCGCATGAATACCAATGAGAAACCAACCCATATATGTGGAAACGCACAGAAAAAAAAACGAAATAAAGTTGCTACTTACCATTTGTACTTAAAGTACTCGACTTCGGTTATAACAAAAAGCAGCTTTCATATTTTCAGAATATCCAAATACCTAAGTTCCTTATTACGGTCGAGTTGTTATTTCCAGCCCAGTGCGAATATGTTCATGCCGATAAATCTAATCGTGCGGCCGCCACAGCAATAGATAAACATGCAATGCAGGTATGCAGCCGGCGAAAACACAATTTGAAGTAGATACGGGGACTAAAGGTAGAGAACTGATAAATATCCGGAAAAGTGTCCCAGCAGGTCGGAGGGTCCGTACCCGCGGGCGCGCGCCAGCTGGTGTGTCACGCGCGTGAGCGCGGGCGCGCCTCGCCGCTCCGCACGAGCGCAGCGCACCAAGTTTGCACCGTCAAGGTGCGCGTGCTTGTATGTCCAGCCTCTGCACACTTGCTCCGATCGACGCGGGACCTCCTGTCTATGGGTTTAGTTTGAGTGCAGCTGCTCCGAGTGCAGCACCTTTTAACCACCCCCAGCAACCCAAGCTTCGTATTCATACGGATCCAGTGCTGTACGATTCACGTCAATGAGGCGCAAGACTGTTATTTCTCGGTGTTCCGAGTAAAAGCTATTACGCTGCGATCTTAGCCTCCCCCGAATCACGATCCGCGCGTAGACTGTAGGACTGCAGCCGCGATGCGAATTGCAGCGAGGACTTTGCTTTGACTTTGATGGTAAAATACGCAGGGGTCTGGAGATAGGGTGAAGAAAAGTCACAAATCTTTCGCTCTTTCATCATTTTGCACACTGATGCAATCGCGACTTGACGTAATAATCGCTATATTGTTTTGTGCCCAAGAGCAATCTGTCAGGGTCCAGTCACATTTCAAATTACTGCATAAAACTCCGCTACTCCGCTAAATGTATTTCACATTTAAAGATATACTATTACCTTAGCTACGTTCAGAAATGATACAGTGACGTTGTTATACATACATACATAAAGACACACATACGTAAGGTTTTTGTAAAAATATGTATAGCTCATAATATATAGAATTAAACGCCAAATTACTTAAGCAGGTGGGACATTTCCGTCTGTGCACTTGGACAAATGTGAGCGTGCTTAACACTGTGGATCTAATCAATGGAGACAAACTTCAAGAGTAAATAATCACCCCGTCTTGTTTTGGGATTAGGGGACGCGCGGAAAGCGGCGAGTGCTTACTTGGGAATGTCTGCACGTAGACCACACACATACTCTGTCATAGCTACACCTTCACATACGCGCACCTTCCTCAGGTGTAAATACCATGTACAGACGCATGCCTACTTCACCTGCTATAACACCTGCTAATAATAGCTGCAAACATTAATCTTACTTTCGCATTCTTTGCACAGATACTGAATTTGCATGTTGTTTTGCTGAGTTATAAGCCCTTTAAAATATAAATGGAAAATCTACAAACAATAACATTACGCAGAGGACAATTTTTTTTTCCTGTTCAAGAACTCGTTGGAAAGATTTGCTAAATTTGACCCATAGCCTTAATAGAGTGCCCCAAAACATATTTTCTGCCACCAAAATAACTACACACACCAAGAATAACCCCAAGGAATCTTGTGTGAATGCCTAGGGAAATGCTGAAACATTACTTCCTAAAATGGGATGGATGTCGAGCAGGGAACATGGTGTGCTCCCTCGTCACCTCCAGAACCACGGGCCGCTGGCTTGTCCCGCCTCGACCAGACGGATGACCTGCTTTAAATCACACCCCTCTCCACCTGACGGCACTCCCACCGCCCACACAGACATGAACCAACCACAACTGATGTATGTGAGAATGTTCTAGACTCCATGATACCTCATTATACTCACACCATTGAATCACGAATCCTCGATTTGATTTTAATTTTTTTTTTAAAAAAAAGAACCAGATGAGGGATTAAGTATAATCCTCTGCAGTAGGGGATTAAATTAGGGGAGCATTCTGGGACACCTGAGGTTTGTTGAAAGAGCTGCATATGAGTGCTGAGAGCTATGAAATAAATATCGGGTCCGAACTCAGATGGCTTGCATTGTTTTTATTATATTATATTACACCCACCATGCACGTAACACCAACACCTCTGCACTAGACCTTCATCAATGTGCATTTTCAGTAATTCAAGGAGTTGTTTACAAACTAATCTCATTATCATAAATAGCTGATAGATACCTGATGGGCTGCCAATCAGTGCGAGTGGTTAATTCATAGCCACACCCCCGTGCTAGCTTAGTCTGTAAGACTTCACAGAACATAAAGGGCCAGTTTCCAGGACAAGGATTAAGTTCTGGACTAAACATGGAGAATCCCCATACAAAATTCCAGTTTAGTCCTGGACTAGACTTAATCCTTGTCTGGGAAACTGGACCAAAATGTAAAAATGGGTCAACTAACTTTAAAAATATTGCATTCCAATCCAAAACATCAAACAAAATACAAAGTACAGTGATAATCTAATAAAAAACTAACCTGAATATTGTTACAGGCAACTATGTTGCCATGACAAACAGTTCAGATTGAAGTCAGTTCTGAC
>JAODKN010000021.1:24050723-24061639 GCA_026774425.1 Petrocephalus zakoni
AACACTGTGAGCCAAACATAAGTCGCATAGCTCTACCAGAAAAAAGCACTGCACATTGTTGCTGTGATATTAGGGCAATTATATGCCAAGGAAATTAAGGGCAGACTACATTCTTCCTGTAGACCTTCTGAGAGAGGCTTGGGATTAGGGCTGCAGCGATTTGTTGACGTCAGTGCTGACAGTGCGTCTACATCGATATCTCAAATTGACGCATCGTTTTAAAAAAAAAAATTCAATCATTTTACAAAATGTTTTCCTTTAATATCACTATGTAATTATGGGAGTAGTTTAACAAAACAAAAAGGTGGTTTTACACTACACAAAGTTTCGATGGCACACCTCAGCAGCACGAGCACTATGCTACATGTAGAGGAAACACACAGCCGCTGTTCTGGATGATGGCCCACCAGAGTAGGCAAAAGCACCACAAGTGTCATCCATTCATGTTTATTAAATTACCATTAGTACGGAGAGCTTTTAGATTTCTTTTGTCCTTGTAGCTGCTAAATACACCAATTATTAAAGCCATGAAGTTGTCCGCCTGCTACCTTTGAATTTCCATCGAATAAGTGTTTGTGAAAATGTTTCGGCTAAAACCTGGGCTTAGTCTATGTTAACTGGTGGTGGTGCTGGTGTGTGTTTGTGTGCGTTGGCCTTGTTGTGGTATAATAAATCAAAAGAAAATTGTGAGCGGAAATAAAAATGAAAACTATATTTATCAAAAAAGTGTTGCACTTTAATCTGCAAAAAGTACTGCCACCTACCAATGTTTTTTTATTTAGTTTAAGCACAGAATCTCCTCTGTTAAAAGATATAGTGGCTGCTGAGCTGTCCCTTTCTTCAGCGCCACTTCAGTGCTTATCGCCTCCATGTTATACCAAAACAGTAGCATGTGGCAAATTTATTAAGCATAAGGGTAAGGCCAAATTCATTCAGCTTACTAACTTTTAGGCATCACAATGCACCTCTCATTAATACTTTAGGCACACTACTAATCTGCTTATCAAATTGTGGGAGAAAATAATGTCTGTATAGTGCTGAAAAGCTGGTGTCCATTATCTAAACCCCTGCAATGAAGTACAGTTTGTTGTTCTCAAAATAAAATCAACTTAAATTAAACGGTCAATTTGATTTTCTGGAGGAAAATTAATCATTTAGACCCATTAGTAAAGTAGTCAATAGATTAATCCATAGAAAAATAGTTGTTAGTGGCAGCCCTACTTGGGATTGAATCTGAGAACATGTACCTCCTGTTCATGGCTGTTCCTAGACAGGAACCAAGCCAAGGAACAGGAACAAAGTTTTATGAACAAGCTACATTAATTTATTGACCATCTGTGAGTATTTAACTTGCCCTGGATGAGGGTTCTGCTGCAGACCTGGAGAGCATAAGCTGCAGATTCTCTCTCCTGCAGACAATAAGCTCCATCAGACAATCAGTCATTCCATTTGACTCTAGTCACCTCAATCAAAAAACATCCTCAAATGCACTTTCATTTGGCCACCACTATGTAGAGGCCGCTCCTCTGGAATGCTAACTATTAATTTTACGTTCTTTAAGGTCTCCGTCGAGCACTTCCAGTTCGGGACGACGGATCGGCCTTCTTTTCAACACAGTAAAAAGGGTTAATGAGGCGATTAACGGAACAGGTCATTAGTGTAAGGGCAGCACCGGCCACTTAGATCAGAGATAAAAGGGGAGCTGGGAATTCGGAGGGGAAGGGGAGACGTCGCTGACGTGCAAACAAAGATGGAGCGGACAGTCCAGGCCGACAAGGCTCACATTAATGTCACGTGGCATGGGTTAGTGAGCCCCCTGAGCAGAAGGCCTGACCTGAGATTTGAGGCCTAGCCCAGCCTCGAGGCCTGTGCGAAGCTGCAAAGGCACACACTCGCGGCAGCAGGTCTGTTGCCCACTGACAAGCGCGGGGAACAGGAGGACAAGCTGTTGAAGCAGGCAAGCACTGCCGCATAAATGGTGAAAAGCGGTCACTGTATTGATTGGGAGTGCTGACAGCGACCTGTCAGTACAAAGGACGCCGATAGGCCCAAGAGAGGCCTATGTTCTTTTTTATTCCTGACAGGAGCCCCCAGTGGGCAGATCCCACCTGACACCTTCATCTGGGCCGGGCGTGTGTCAGGGAGAGTGTGCGATTGTTCAGCAGGCCGTGGGACATCAGTCCCCATGGACACTAATCCTAGTTCACAGGCTCATTAAATTAAGAAGACCAGGAATGCTTTGCCAGAAAACAACTCTTACCCCCTCTTAACAAAGACGGTTAATTATTGATCTTAATACATTTTATTTATTTAGCAGATGCCTTTATCCAAAGTGATGTACATGTTTCAGATAGCAGGGTCACAGAGTCCCAGGAGCCACTGACTAGTTAAGAGCCTTGCTCAAGGGCCCAGTGGGGAAATCACTCAGTGGACCCTGGGATTTGAACGGGTGACTTTTTGATCATATGCACAGCACCCTAACCTGCTCAGTCACACACCACCCCCACCTCCATAAGAGTGGCCAATGTGGGATTATGTAGTGATACGAGGCTGGCCCCTGCAAATTCATAAATGCAGGAGGGTGGGCAGAGGAACGAGAGAGAGAGAAAAGAGAGACAGAGAGAGAAGCTAGGAGTCAGAGAGAGCGGCGAGGAGGAGCAGGAGATGTAGAGGAGCTTCCTGACAGCTGTCAGCAAAGGAGGTGTTTCTAAAGAATGAAGGTGACCTTTGACCCAATCGATGTGCCCGTTCAACACATTCCAGGACGTCCCTGTGTCATTGGAGGATTTACTGCGATAAGGTTTCAAAATCTGTGCTCAGCATTTATCACTAATTTCGAAAGCATTCAAAGAAGAGAATGCAACAATAATTTTATATCAGAATCAGACTTTATACCGCCACACGACTAAGCTGGTATGAGTTTGTGTCAGCACAGCTTGTTACTGTTAGAGACAACAGACAATTAATAATTATAGATGGAGAATAAACACACGATACACAACGGAGAGGAGTAAATGTGAGGTATGATAAATAAAATGGTTTGCGCAAAAAAGAAAAATAAAATCCCCCATTTAACACTGTAACTGAAAGGGATATTTATAGCTGAAGTTACATGTAAATCAGGATGAAGGAAGGCTGATTTATTAGGTAATCATAATGTTCACAAAAATACATGATAACAAAAAAAAAAACAAAATATATAAATATATATTCTGATAAAATATAATATCCTATGAACACAGAGTTCACACAATCAGTCTCAAGATTTTTTTCTCCTCCATGAAAAATAGATGTCGCCGGAGGATTCTTTTTACATCGGGTGTGAGAAACATAGCACACAGGTTCACAGGGAGGTGTTAAAACAACACACTCCAGGAGATCCATTGCACTGAATCACTGCTGCCTTTCATCGGGAAAACGCCGTCCCCATCGCGTTGCACTGTCTCAGGCTGTCAGCTCGCAGTGTCTGAGCCTGAAATGATTCAACACTATTAATCTGCCATCTTATTTGGGTGAAATCCCTCCCGCCCACTGGAGAACCACCAATTACTCAGCCACAGACTGACGATCGTGGTGGTCTTACTGCCCGCTTCTTACCATAACCACATGACAGGAGAGTGGAGAGAGGGGACTATTCATTCCTTCCTGCGGAAAATCTGACCATATAGGACGAGCGATGCGGCAATATCAAACAGGTTTCTGCCACATTAACGATGTGCCAGAGGTCCTTCATTATTAGACACAAACTGCTGAAATTTTCGCAAAATGCTGGGTGAGATTCTCAGGAACACAGTCTGTTACATCCCCTCCAAATGCAAATATTGTTATACTACTAAATGCATTGCGTTTAAATGAAGACTGAATTTTATTTCTGATGGGTGTCATTAGGGAAATACATCCACCAATGAACACAAAGTCTGCCCGACCAACCAGCTTCCTCTCACTGCCTCTGCTAATGGTCTCCATAGTATCAAACTCATTTCAGCTATTGGGTCACATTGGATCCAATCCAAACGCAAGTGGGTCAATCTATGAGTAGTATGTTTACATTCATTCATTCATTCAATCATTCAATCATGTACACATTGTCCTAAGCGAGGCACAAGTGGGGCAAAAATCACATTACAAACATACAGATGTCAAGGAGTCGCCTGGGCATGAGTGTGGCCAGGCTGAGCTTCCAGTGAACGCCCAGGTATAATGAAAGCAGTACAGCAGGAGCTGCACAATGCACTTCAGATAAAGCAACAAACGAATGGAACTATTTTATCAGCAGACAAAGTGCAACATCAAGAATATTCAGGGAACATGGAGTGGTGTTAGTGTGGTACAGGCGTTGCTGGCCCGGGACTGGCTCTTGAGACTTAGTAAGCTAGGGGCACAGTAACATTCGGAAATTGCACCCTCCTCCTAGAATGTTTTTGTTTTTTGTTTATTCTGCAGGAGGTGTTGCCCTCATAAAGGTTACCTTGAAAAAATATATGGATGATTATGGCAGCTGCTAATTAACATGTGATTATGGATATAACACATTATACAATAAACTGAGACGGCTCACCAGATGGTGACCTCAGTTACAGTGCAATCACTACAGTTTGTGTCCGCACCACACCACCGGCAGACTAGGTGATCTATCTGAAGCTAAGCGGGTTTGGGCCTGGCCAGTACTTGGACTGAGAAAAGCTGGGTAGCTGCTGGGAAAGGTCTTGATGTGGCCAGCAGGTTATCCCATCCTGAGGTCTGTGTGGGTCCCAGTGCACTGAAGGGCACACGGGGCAGAAAAATGATGCTGTCTTTCAGAAGAGATATAAAAGGTCATGATAGATTGCTGGGCAGCTTTTTAAAGAGAAGGGTACAAATCTATGAGGCAGTATTTCAAAGTTTGTCAGGCCTTTATCAGTTGACGCGAGCCATAGGAAATAAAGCTGCCTGTTTAGGGCCCGCGAGCCTTGGCGTTGACACTGGTGCTGCGGAATCTGCTGACCACTACATTGCATGTTTGCGTCTAAAAAGGACCCCTCTGGTTATTCATACACAGACCCCCCCGTCTATGCATGGATAACAGAATACAATGCTGACATCTGCCAAAGCTGTGAACGGCTCTAACTGCGGATCACAGCTCCATAATGCATTAGAGGCCGGGTTCTGGTTCCGATAGAAGGAAAAATCCATTAAAAAATTGTTAATTACCCATAAAGCCCATCGCCGCTGACGAGGTGACTGGGCTGACACACATATACCAGATTTGTCTTACTGGAACAGACTAGCAGGGCGATACACAAAAAGACTGGAGGGGGGGCGAGTTGGGGGCTGAGTCTTTTAGAATTCTCCAGAAGACCCCCGCTCGGTGCAGCACAGGCCGAACGGGCTGCTTATTTGAGGCATTGTTTCCTTCAGGCAAAGCCCAGCACGCGCGTATTAGCGTATTAGCACATTAGCGTGAGCGATAGTGCCACGAGTCTGCCCCGTCTGTCAGTGCCCTAGCACCCACCAGAGAAAACAACTCCCTCCCCCATCTGTCTAGGCTGTGTCCCCCCCCCAATTCCAGCCCCATGCCTTCCCCTACCTCCTGACTCTCTGGCTCCCCTCATTCCTCTTCTCCAGCTGGCCCGGAGGAAGTATAAATAATTCCACTGATTTCAGCCCAGCATTAGCCCCTCTGCCCCCCCACCTTGTCCCCCTACCACCCCTCGCCGCCCCTTATCCAATCAGGCGGTGGCATTTGATAAGTGGGGACCCAGCCGCAATGAAGGGCTGCGGGGCTCGAACCCGGGTCATTTGGGGTGCCGCCACCACTCCCCACTGACTCTGATGCATGACTGACCGGGGTGCAAGGCCACGCCCCCTTTCGAGAACCACATTGTCTGGCCATTGTTCCCAAACCGCTGAGCTGAACAGTAACCTGGAAAACGCTGTCCAAAGTGGAAGCCCAGTGTCCAGTGGTGAAGTTGCCCATGATGGGGGCAGGGGGTAATTACTAATGGATGGGGGCACAAAGACAGGATGAGTCTCACGTTACAGGCGGCAGGGGGAACATAACGATAACCATAATGGGTCAATAAGACATGGACTGTGCCCTGGGGCACGGCAGGGGGTATGAATCATCACCCCACGATGACGCTAAGCTGCATAATGTCTAAGAGTAAGAATGGGTGTCCCCCAATAATTCTCCCGGCAATCCACTCTCCCGCGCTTGTGCATGGATGTGAGAAAGAGGAGGGCGAAGCAAAAGTCCCCAGTGGGGGGGGAGGGGGGGTGCGTATTTGGAAATATCACCTTCATCAGCTACAGCCACACAGAGGAGACCAGGCGTTATAAACAAACACCAGTCACACTTGGCCTCTGACGCACTGATTACGCACTCACTATGCACCAGCTACTTTACGCATGGTTCAGTACACTATGTGTCTTATTCACAGGAGCGATTCAGTTATACCACTGCGTAATTTACAGTAGTACTACACAAATGACTTTCAGTAGTGCTGTACTACAATATAGACCTTATCCAGTACTGTTCTACAAACAGGCTACCTACAGTAGGTATTGGGATTACGTCTTGCTAATTACGACATGCTAATTCACCAACTTGCACAGGCAGGCAGGCTCGTACGCAGAAGCACAAGTTTGCACACTTAGGCAGTTACTTTTAGAGACACTCTTACACACACAGAAGCTTGGGCTCCCAGGGGATAGACTAGCTATTTTCAGCTCTGTTGGATAAAGAAATGCACCAGGCAGAGCTACAGAGAAAGTGAGGGGGGCAAAGGGGGTGGGGGAGGCAGCATGGTCAGCAAAACCAACTTGGACCCAATGGACACCTTGCCGGTCCAAGCCCTGCGTCATTAAGACCCTGGGCACAGTCACCAGGGAATGAGGCCGCTCAGCTGTGTTTGCCATAGGTTACATTTAGGTCACCCTTGACTGGCGTCCTCCGAGCGGGCACGAAGGAGACACTTCTGAAAGGGCCCTGGGGACTCCCACTGACACCGTCACCGCGTGCCTTTGAGGGCTCCACACATAAAATAATAACAGCGGTCATTAGCATGACTTAATTGTTTTTAATTAATTGGACCGAAATGTATAATTATGGCGGTGTACTTTTCAGCAAACCAGATATGAGTGTGTCTGTGTCCTTGAGTTTATGAAGTGTAATGGAGTGTTGCAGGAATTGAAGTATAAAGTCTGACTGAGGCTGTTTGCTGGACGGCCATGCGGTCTCTCCTCTAGGGATATTAAGCCATTAAAAGCAGCCCCATGTTCCAAGACCATCTGGCATTATAGGACCGGATGTCTCCCTGTAAAGGGCGTTACTGGACTGAATATCTTCTGTAAAGGGTATTACAGAACCAGATATCTCTCTGTAAAAGGTATTACAAGACTGAATATCTCCTTTTAAAGGGCGTTACTAGACCAGATATCTTGCTGTAAAGGCATCACAGGACTGGATATCTTACTGTAAAGGGCAGTACAGGACTGGATATCTCCCTGCAAAAGGTATTACAGGACTGAATATCTCCTTTTAAAGGGCGTTACTGGACCAGATGTCTTACTGTAAAGGGTATTACAGGACTGGGCGGCTCCATCTTAAAGGTGGAACAGGACCAGATATATTACTGTAAAGGGTGTTACAGTACCGGGAAGATCACTCATAAGTGTTACAGAATCGGATATCTCACTGTAAAGGGCATTCCTACTGCCAGCTGGGTCTTTGAGCTCCCCTGCTCTTCTGAAATAACATTACCACTGTGAAATAATTAATGGGTAACTCGGGGACTTTAAGGACATATTCATTGTGTTACAGCCATTTCCCCACAGACAGGGTGGCGTGTCGCTGGCACCGTGTGTCGACACACATGAAGCATGCAGTGAGAAGCAGGCCTTACCTCATGCCCCGGGTGGAGCGGTTCTGGAAGTTCTGCAGCAGCTGGGGTAGGCCAAGCATGGCCTCAAAGAGGAGCGCCAGCGAGCCCAGAGACTCCACGAAGAGCGTTGAGTCGAGGAAGAGCAAGGTGATGAAGGCACAAAGCACCGTCACCATGAAGCAGAACAGGAGGTAGTCTTCAAACCGGCTCCAGTTCCAGAAGTAGCGCAGGTCCAGATCTGCATGTGGAGTGAGAATCAATTAGCTTGAGAGCCAAAAATAATTATAAAAAACAAATAAAAAAACCTGTCAAAGAGTCACGCTAACTGTCTCCATAAGCCTCTCAGAAGGAGAGAGAACAACACACGGGTGACACTCAAACTGGGACTGATGGATAAACACAGGCCTGCCACTTTGTGATGTGACTGCAGTGTGACAGCCAAGCAACAACACTGCTCTGCTCAGGGGAGGGCAGGCCGCGGGAGGGCAGGCCGCGGGAGGGCAGGCCGCGGCACCTGTCAGGCGTGGGGCTTCACTCTCCGCTGCCGGAAAACGGGGGACGCAACAGGGCAAACCCCCCCATTAATCAATTTCATAATGTGACAGTTTGCGAATCATAGCACACGTGGCGTCCGAAGGCAGGATCACCACCAATCAGAGTACTAACACATAAAAATATTTAGAGAACCCAGGCACTGATACATTCCGAAAGGGGTTTGGAACTTTCTTCTAAAGAAGCCCCATGGGATATAATTTCTCACTAGCAACTAAAATATGATCGATTTTCCCCCATTATATTTGACTGGTAGCTGTGGAGGTAAGGTGTGCCATTTGTCAGGGTGATGAAAGCTGGCCGGGCCCAAAAAAACACGGAAAGCTGGCTGACAGCAGCCTCATTGTCGGGAAACGACTTGCTGGGGGAATGGGTGCCACTATTCCTACATCTCTTCTCCTCCTCTTCCTCGCCTGTCACAGTGCAGCCTCCAGCCTATTAGCACTCTCTGAAGTTTGTCACCAGCATGGGCAGGAGTGTGAAGAAGAGGCTCGCAGCAAGGGGTCTCGCACGCTACCAGCGATCAAACCAGCACGTCAATAGCTGTGTTTTATATAAATTCCAAACAATCTTTCAAAATTATACGTAAAAGCTGACAAAGTAAAACTGAAGGGCAAACTTCCAAAACTCATTTTTTATTAGATAAGACTGGCAATAATGTTACAGTGTTGGGAACCAAAACTCACTCAGTTCTTTTGTAATCCAATGAAGAACATCCATTAAAGTCCAGAAAATTTCTCGTTTTAGAAATGTGTTCTTCAATTATGAATAGGATGTATTTCCATCAACCCTCTGCACACCATTGCCGGCTTTGGATCTCCACAGCTGCTTGTCAGTACTTATCGCTTATCCCAAATATTTGAATTGCTTTGAGAATGTACCGTAATGTTGTTAGTACTCATAAGCTTCAGCGCTGACCTGGCAGACGGATACAGCCAGAGAGGGAGCTACCAACAGAGAACGAGGGGGAGCTTTGAGGACCGAGTGGTCACCACTGACCTTGGTTTTACGCGTTTTGCGGATGTGAACTGGAAAACCGTAAAACACTCAAATTTTGAAAATAAATATATCACAAAAAAATGTTTCCTTGATGTTGTGAGCAGAAGGACCCATAATTCACAAAATTGCAATGGAAACCGAATTTGTAAATTAGTAGATGCATAGGACATGATAATCATCTAGGGCGACCCACTCATGGAAAGCCCGTTCCATGGTGTAGACCAAGACGTGGGTCTTCATTTCCCAGGATAATAAATGGCAAAAATTATTCGCATGACATTAATGATGAGCTGAATGGCCTCCTCTCGTTTGTCATTGACATTGCGGTCACTGTCCCTCGAGTAACGGCAGACCGCGCTCCGCCTGCACCTTTCCCGGGCTCTCTAGGGATGCCACGTTTTTTTCAGCTTTTATTTATTTATTTTGTGCCTCATACTGATTTTTTGCCCAGTGCCATTTTATTTATTGGAGGTGAAACAATTCCACTGGGACCTCCTCCGCCTACTGCACGGTGAATGAAGGTCTCCAGTAAGGTATTATTGTTGGGTAACTCACCTTACTGGTATCTCAGATAGCTAGAGTGATTAACTGTTTTCCTGTAATTAAATAGCTAAGCTGATGATCACCCCCCTCCCTAGACAGTGATATGCAATTTTTTATGCATTTAGCATTTTTTACTGCAATTAAGAAGCGTTTTAGGGTGATTTAGTGGACTAGCTGAACCCATCTGCTTTCTGGTGCTTCAGTCCTTGGGATAGTTTAAGCTTGTCAGATGCAGGAGGGCAGACAAAATAGCTAAGAAATTCCCATACTGGCCTATTAGTCATGGCAGCAGACCTCATTCTAACACAATGCCATATGGGGCTGTGATTTTCGGCCGCTGGGGCAGGTGTTCTTCAGTAATTATTTGGTGTGCAGAGGTTTTGATTGATTTCAGCACGGTGTTGGACTCCTTAGGCCTCCGGTTCTCCTGTTTACGACGTCGCAAAGAATCTTCCCTGGACAGCGCACATTAAACTGATTAACAGCGCACTTCTGGATTTCAGCAAATCCATGAAGTAGCAGCTAGTAACTTGAGCTTGGCTCAGAATCTTTAAATCTGACATCGGCGCTCATCAGGAGCTCATTTGAAACTGCATCATAAACGAGATAAAGGGTTTATTTGAAGAACTTCAATTTTCTCTGAAGCGGTCAGGTTTTATGTCCTGACTCTTGGGAGCGCTGTTCTTTAGTGTTGAGCGCGCGCTTGTTGTGCTCCGGGGCCACACTGAGATGCATTAATCACCACCGTTTTCAGGTTTATGTGATTCACAGTTTGATCGTTTCTTAAAATAGCTGCATGTATTTTAGTATTTTTTTAAAAGGTACAATGACAGGTTTTTCTGATTTAGATTCTATTGAAGAAATGCACATTTTTTTTTTTTTTAACTATACAAACGAGAGGAGGCCATTCGGCCCATCAAGCTCGCTTGGGGAGAACTTAACTAATAGCTCAGAGTTGTT
>JAODKN010000021.1:24061739-24083219 GCA_026774425.1 Petrocephalus zakoni
GCCTCTGTAACGTGTGTACGCCCTTTCCTACGTCTACGACCTACAGTCACCCAGCTCTCTCGACCTCTCTGCTCTTCATTCTCCCTCCTCCCTGCTAGTGGCGTACACACCATACACAGCACATTTGATGGGGCATCATAGCGACCAACTGTCCAACCCCAGTTTGTGACCCGTGTTTCACCCTAACTGGCCCGTGGGGGGGGGTACCCAACAGTAAAACCGCTGCAAAGTGCCATGGACCAGACAACAGGTCACATGACCTGTCACATGACTACTTATAGGCCATTTACAAGTTTGAAATGCTGTGGGCACATTGTTAATGGCTGCATACATTTACATTTAATTACTGAGTGACACAGTCAAATTGGATCATTTTAAAAACATATTTTGACAGCTGGAAATAGTATTGGAACAATTCAGCACCTCGGTGCTGTGAAAAATGTGATGTCCTTAACTGCCACACTGCTATTACAATTTTTATCCCAGAAACTGCTGGATACCTCCGTTGAGTGATTGAAATGTCCCTCACTTCAAGGATACAACAGCAGATCCCGTCTGGGGACTTGAACCTGCACCCTAGACCTAGCTTAGTTGTTACATTGTTTTTCTTTTTGTTATCAAAAGATTTGTCATAAGGGTTAGTGCATTTGTAAGTGTCTGAAGCAGAAAACTCAGGAGGAAGTTTAGCATAAGTGATTTATGAGTGGACTAAATGCTATTGTCTTTATGAGGAGGCACGGGCATTGTCAGGATGGCTGAATGGTCTAAGGCGCCAGACTCAAGGCTTCCTACCTTCCATAGAAATGGGTGTTCTGGTCTTTGATTAGGGGTTCAAATCCCACTCCTGACAATATAAAATTTTCAAAAGGTTTTCAAAGACACAACATAAAAGGGAGAAGCCCTGGAATTGTAACACATCATGCCTATCCTGGTTTTGGGAGTTGTTCCCCATCAGATCAGGCTCAAGCACCAGCAGCTTCCTAATACCATTTAGGACAGGTGATAGATGCTTGAAAAACACAGCATGAAAATATCATCCATGCATAGCCGGGCTCCACATTAGGACCTGAGAAATGAGTCGAGTAGAAGACTGTCGTATTTATCATTTACAATGTAAGTAATGGTGTGAGAAGATAAAGTTATACAGTATGTTATGCGGATAAGCAGCAGCACGGTTGTGGAGGGACAGCCAGCCTATGGGCAGGTGTAAATATAACACAGAGCATTTGCCCTTTACGGGGAGATCCCGCATTTCATGTCTGTTATGGCCATTTATTTTCCTTTGACCTTTTTCACCGATGGCCTTTCCAGCATTGGGCCAACGGTTCAGCAACTTCAAAAGGAGGACAAGACCTTTGTGTCCCCACTCTCTGATTGAAACAGTCTGCCAGCTAGGGATGGTTATCCAGCCATCTGAGAGGACAATGGCCAGGGAGCCTGTAGAGAGCTGAAGACTGGCAGCTCCCCATGTAATCAATAGTGCCTCAAAACTACTCAATAAAGAGTGATTGTTAAATTGATTTAAAAACAACACTGCGTGGTGTTAAACATACTTTTGTTTCGGTACTGGCACATGTCAAGGACTTTTTAATCTGTACGATCAGCCATAAATACCTATCTCTTACAAAACGCCGTGACTCAGTCTGGAGTGTACATTCGGCCGCGGGAACAAATCGCAAGGTGTCAGAACCATAGCAGGATGACACAACGCTGTGAAAGTATTACTTTTTCTGGCCTGTCCAAGCTGTTCAAGGTCAGGAAGTCTTGGGACAATGAATAGAAGATCAAAAGCTATTTATGAAGGTAGAATCTGTGCTCATTACCCCCGAAGAAGTGCAACAATCAGCCGGGAGTACCGGAGTACTTACAGGAGAGGCAGGAAGCCGGGCAGAATGCAGAGAGTTACAGGGGCCCAAAGGGTTATAAAGCGCAGTGTTACAAAGTCAGACAGACAGTGGTGCGGAAACAAGCTGGATAAATGAGAGAAGGAGTGGGATGGATGACAGAGGGAGAGGAAAAAGGTTCAAAAGAACAGAGAGCTGGGGTGACAGGGAGGGAGGGGGGAAGGTGGCTAGGGATGAAAGAGGTGGATGGAGAGAGAACAAAAAATATATATTTTTTTTAACTATTTTGACTTTTGTCTCAAAGTCACAGAAAACGGGACATAAAATGGCATCCATCTTCCTGCCAGTGGGGCTGCTGCTGGTACGATCCGTGCTGGCCCCCTGCTGTGGGCGGACAATGGGGGGACAGCGAAGAGGACGATGGCATGTGGTGGGGGTGGCAGTGATGGAACAGAAGCCATTCTGCACCTGCAGGGAGGTTCCCGAGATTGGACGTGGCCCAGGGTGGGAATCATAGGAGCTCAGGCCACCCTCACAAGGGGGCAAAACGTACCTCTCCATTTCCCAGAGCTAGGAAGCCAGAAACTGCCCTCCCAGCCTGCTACCACACTCCCTCCTCCCCCTATCATGGTGACTTTTCTCAGTACGACACTCCCAGCTCAGCCAATCCCTGCTGACCGATGATGTCACTGGGTATCCCACCAACCCCACCACAGCAAAGGAGGCAGAGGTAATGGCTCTACTTTCAGGTCACAGACTGCAACTTAGCTCAACTTAGAAATTCTGGCCCCTAGACGTCACCTTGGTCCCCCTGTTACTTGGGGGGCTCTGGGAGTCTTGACCCCCAGTATATTTTGTTGAGTGGGGGGGGGGGGGGGTGGACCCCTTAAATCTGCCAGGGCCTTCATGTGTCTCCGACATCCCTGCAGCTGTCACAATGACCAACCCTAATACACTCCAGTCATCCGAATGCCTATGTGAGTATTAGTAACCCCAATTCACCGAGCTGCCCGTGGCATTTGCTAGCTGCTCCGCGCCCATCGGCATTGAGCAAGACTGGCCTCCGGCTCTCTTAGTGTCAGAGATGGAGGAGATGAATGCACTCACATTACCAGAATAATCCTGGGCTCCACCCAGAATGTACGGGAGCCCCAGAGGCTCAAACAGAACTGCAGACAGCAACCTGCAATGACAGCCTCAGTCTGGTTGCCCACACCCCTGTCTGCTTCTCTGTGTGCTTTACATCTTACCAATTCCCCAAGAGAAATCAGTGCACACCGCAACACGATACAGTTAGTGTTCCTTACTGCAGCAGAGGAGTGGGCTCTTTTTACTCTAAATGAATGAAATAAACCTACTCGACTGTCAACGGACTACTTAATGGACTGCTAGCAGCAGTGATTGGGAGCTGTAATTAGTTCTAAGATGAGAGTAATTCTGCTTTCTTGTGAAAGTCTGCTCTGTGCAGACTTGCTGCATATCAAATTATTTTCAGGGCCCGTATTTCACTGTAAAATGCTCTGTTATAATTACCATAGAAAATTATAATAGCTGAAGTGATATATTTAACAGGAATAACGTGATGCTGGAATCCATCCATCAATCGATCCATCTCAGACAGGGCACAAGGCTGAGATACACCCTGGACTGGATACCACAGAGCGAATACATACACATACAGTAGCAGTCAAAAGTACGGACACACCAAGCTGCCTACAAAGGAGAATGATAATGTCACATCAGTTGACCAGGCCACCTGCGCTAAACACAGCACAAATGGTTTTAGAGGACCCAATGAGAACTCAGCATACTGTATATGTGGGACTTCCTTTAGGACAGCTGGAAAATTGGCCAATGAGAACTCAGCATATATGTGGGACTTCCTTCAGGACAGCTGGAAAAGCATCCCAGGAGGCCTCCTCATGAAAATGGCTTAGAAGAGATAGTAGGGTCGGCCAGCCCATGGAGCAATTGGGGTTAAGGGGCGAAGTCTACATGCAGAGATGAGGTGCGTTTCAAACCCAACCCTGGAGGTCACACATTTTGATATGTACCAGAGATGATGAATGCTCACAATCTCTTTAGAAAGTAGAGATTTGTCATTAGACTGGTGTACCAGAATGCCCGAGACAACCTCCCACGTTCTTTGGAAAGGACGCAGAGCAGTGGGTGGCATTTCATATCAAAGTTATGCGCAGAGCTGACGTCTTTGTAGGTATAGCTGTACATTTGTACCTCTGGGAAGAGTGAATCAAAAATTTATCAGACACTCCGAAGTTAGACAGCTGCTTCAGAAAAAATAAATCAATGCAGAGTGCATGTTAGACACAAAAGAGTACTTAAAGAGGACCAAAAGAAATGTACACAGGAAAAAGGCATCCTCTTTGTTGGGTATGTTTGCTTTAGGGTGCAAAGTGTCTTTCGATATAAAAAGACATGAGGACAAGGCTTAAGAAGATTTCCATCCAAACAAAATTCACAAAAGAGCACTGTCCAGTCAAACAGGTATCACTGGGTCATTAGTCCCCAATGAAACTCTGCTTTAGGTAGATGGTATGTACCTGACATTTCTGACTCTACCCTTTAGGTAGATGGTATGTACCTGACATTTCTGACTCTACCCTTTAGGTAGATGGCATGTACCTGACATTTCTGACTCTTCCCTTTATGTAGATGGCATGTACCTGACATTTCTGACTCTTCCCTTTATGTAGATGGCATGTACCTGACATTTTTGACTCTACCCTTCAGGTAGATGGCATGTACCTGACATTTCTGACTCTACCCTTTATGTAGATGGCATGTACCTGACATTTCTGACTCTACCCTTCAGCTCAATGAAAAGACACAGAGACACTGAGTTTTATACTGATGCATTGCTCTATAGAGCAATTTTAACAACAGTAAATATTCAAAAGGCATTTAACTCATTTAGGATTTAATGCCACATTTCCCTTGACTGTGGATGAAAAGTCTGAAATTCACATGTGAATGTGAATAAAATGATACTTATGCAGAAGAGACAGCATTACCTTTGCATTTTGACATATAATACTAGAGGATAAAAAAGACAAAGGGAGGGACAGGTTATTTCCCGAAACAATGTCCATAATATGAAAAAAGTAGTAGTACTATCTTTCAGGGTTATGCATGACTGTAAACCACACTTTACTTTCACTTTACTTTACTTTTACTAACTGAAATATTCCACCAATGCTCAGTTCAACCAGTCCTGAATTTTTGTCCACAAAAACCACAAACATGAGGTGTAATTTTAAATAAAACTAAAAACATTTTGAGCATTTAAAGGAGGGAACGGAGAGAGGGATGGATGGAAGAAACTGCAACCAAGATGCTACTAAATTATTCTCCAAGAAAATTCTATTCGGCTTAAATTCACAATCATACCTGCCAAGAAACAACTAATAAAAAACTGTGATCCAAGGGGACGTACACTCAGGGGAAGCTTATTAGTTATACCTGCTTCCTAAGCCTGCCTCCAAATAGCGAATCCAATGCAGTCCACACAGCACACAGATGGGGTCAGGGGCTTCACTTTCCGGGTAACCAAGTATTAGAGCAGCTAAAATGCTTGATCCTGTGATTTACACAAACTGCAGTGTCTGGAGATTACAGGCAATGGTGCAAAGAGAAAGGAAATACCGTAGTCAATGTCATTTCTGGGGCAAACACCTTGTCAATGAGAGAGGTCAGAGGAGGGCGGCCTTGTTAAAGCTGACGGGAAGGTCACAAGGGGGAAAATAACTGCTCGGCACAACAGTGGTGTGCAGAATGACGCCTCTACACACAAGGCCAATTATTTTGAGGGGACTTTCAGGCCAGTACTACTTAGGTGTCGCTACTGAAGTGCCTAATATGTCCCTTAAGGGGACAGATTATGTAAACATAGCAAAACATGGGGTCACTTTTAGAGAAAAACATAGCGACCATAATATTTATTTAGCATATGCTTTTACTTTTTAATGGATATTTTTGAGAAAGCCGGTACAGCCGGTGTTGGAAGTTAAGTGCCTTACTCAGAAGACCAACAGTGACACTCTGCCAGGTTTGGGATTTGAACCGGTGACCTTACAGGAACAGCAGCCTAACCCACGGAGGCACACGCCCCAGGTTATAAACATTACTCTGGTCTGCTCATCCACTCAGTCCATTAATGCAATAGAATGCCCCCCCCCAACCTAGCATTAGAGGCTGACCTTTTAGGGAGAGAAAAAAAAAACAGTCTAATCCTCCCGGCCTGATTGTTTCATAAGCACCCCTACTTCACCCGTTGTGCTCGTAGGGGGATGACATCACTAGCGATACAGATCTGAACACAAAAATAAAAACAAATCAGTCAAGAAAATAAACAAAAATGCACATTTATTTTTCTGTTCTTCTACACCAATTGTTCCATCCTCCACAGCAAAAAGCATTTTTGTAATTCTCACAAATGACACCACCTTTATCTGAATTTGAATTAGCTTCACGGGACATACAGAGACACGCCTCCCCGTTCTCCGGCAGTCTCTCCGATCGGTTACATTCGGCGCCTGGATGGTGCTGATAAGACAGGGCTGGATGCAGGCATCTGAGCCCTCCGTGGTCAGGCGCGCAGCCCAGTGACAAAGTGACGACTCTCTATGGCAGCATCTGTCAGACATTTTCAGCGGCTCATTTTCTCACTGCAGCCATGACAAATCAAAACATCTCGGCATCCGGTTCCCCCTGGAGCACGCTGCCAGTAACATCAACTGCATCTTTTCTTACTTACTGTTACAGGTCCATAGAATCCTTAGGAACTCCTGACTTATATAAAAAAAAAGAATACCCTCACATGACCAGTAGAGGGCTCTGCCGTGCAATACATCAGTCCCAGTTTCCAATTAAGATTAAACCTATAACATTCTTAAATAAATGCTTACATGCTATTGGGAGATACATTATCCAATATTGATGAACAGTAGCTAAATGAAATATACAATATATCTTCAGAAGGGACACACTGAGACATACTGAATCAAACTGTGCTTTTGCCAGATGGCACCATTACATAATCTAGGCTATATGGACAAAAGTATTGAGACACCTGGCCATTACACCCACAAGAACTTTAATGACATCCCATTCTAAATTCATGGGCATCAGTATTGAATTGGTCCTCCATTGCAGCTATAACAGTTGTCACTCTTCTGGGAAGGCTTTCCACAAGATTGTGGAGTGTGTCTGTGTCAATTTTTGCCCATCCATCCAGAAGAGCATTTGTGTGGTCAGGCACTGATGTTGGATGTGCTGGCCTGGCTTGCAATCTCAGTTCTAGTTCATCCCAAAGGTGTTCGATGGGATTGAGATCAGGGTCCTGTGCAGGCCAGTCAAGTTCATCCACACCAAACTCATCCAATAATACCACTCACAGCTGGCCATGGAATATCTAGCAGGGAAGAAATTTGAGTCACTGGCTTATTGCAAAGATGGCATCCAAATGACAGTACCACGCTTGAATTCGCTTGGTTGGTACATGCTTGGTTCTTCAGAATGACCCATCCTTTCACAAATGCTTGTAAACCTCACTGCACGACTGGGCACTTGATTTTATACACATGCGGCAATGGGTCTGAATGAAACACCCAAATTCAGTGATTAAATGGTGCGTCCTGATACTTTTGTCCATATAGTGTATATCTTGTATAAATATATTAAGCCTACTAGGGTTGTGCAATGCTCTGAAAAAGTAACTCAATATCTTGATCCCTGTGGTTCCACATAAAACACAGCAGATGTAGAAGTGAATTTTTTTCTATAACAGATACTATAACATGGCTCGTTGTCGTCAGTGACAGCTGCTGGATATTTGACTTACACATTTACACATTCCTGGCTACATGCCCTTGGCTTCTGGTCAGTCTATAATGAGAAAAACCCTGACTGAGGAGTTTCTGCCCACTTATTCTGTTGTACACTAGAAGAACGTCCCTGTTTGTAATTACCCTATTGATACTGTCATTCACCGGCAATCTACTGAACACGCACACACACTGTGCTGGTTGATGGATTACCGTATTCTTTATGAAAAATTCACACCCCAAAGCTATCACCGCAGCCTGCTTCATGAAGGCACCCACTAAAACTTGTCTAATGAGACTGCTCATTGCATTTTATTTTAGTATGATTTTACTTAAAAAGAAAGCACAAAAAAAATGGGAAAATGTTTTTTTTTGACAGCATGACAAAAACTTGATTGTTTAATTAATGGAGACTTGGCACAATCTGCTAAGCTTAACTGCCTGGTATACACCACGCTTGGAAGAACCGCTCATTTAATACCACTAAAAACCAGCAGAACGTGTATACACGCCTTCAAGAAGAAGAAAAAAAAACACACCCTTTAAATCCAGGTCACTTTTCCTGTTTCTGCTTACACATTTCTTCACCCTTAGCTATATCACATGCCAGGCAGGTCACATGACCTGGCTCCCGCCTGGTCCTGTCCTTGCGTGTCCCACACTCCTGAAGCATGCTCAGCTGAGACATTTTCTGGCCTTTCGCCTCTGTGCAGTTCATACACGCTTTAACACGGTAACGTGAACCAAAGCGCAGTTGTTCGTGTCATTCCCTAAAGTAGCAGAATGGCCGGCCGTCGAGGGAGAGCATGCATAAAAGAAAATAAATATTACAAATTTAAAAGCAGATATACAGATATCTTTAAAGAGAAGGAAAATGGACTTCATGGAGTTCATTCTTGATGCTTCCACAGCTTTGAAGTCTAAATTCATGGGCAAAAGGCAAGAATACTATTCTCCATACTGGAGACCTAGAGATAAACACCCCAAAAAACCTTTGAGGCAGAAGGGTCATTGAGGCAAGAGACCAAGTGTCCCATGTGTGACATTTACCCCTATACCCTTGGGACTAGGACACGGATCACAGTGGCCCCATGTTGGGGGGGGGTGGGGGGGTGTGGTCAGCACTATTCTGGCCGAAACCAACTCCTGGCATTCCAGCTGTAACCTGATCCCCCGGACATGGGACTAGCAGGAGCAGATCTCCTCGTATCCTAGGAGTGGACTTGACAGGTGGAGAGAAGTGGACTACAGCTCACACCCAAGACGACAGCATAAGAGCCAAGTCACCTTGCCTATGCTCCTCCTACGCTATGTGAGGGCCAGTCCGTCTTTCCATGGTTCAGATGATAGATTTCTGTAGGTAACCAGCTAAGTTACAGATTTTTGTGTAAGCATGGAAGCTATACCACCTACACCGGAAACAATTATTATGTGGTACACAGACGCATTTACGTGTAACTCCTGCATCGCTTCTCACGCTAAGTAATACCAGTTAAGTTGAAGGTCATTGAAAAATGTCAACATTCTTCATTCGAACAGGCTGGACACGCTTGTAAGAACAGCAGAGCAGTGCTGTTACTCAGAGCGTCTAATAGAAGCCAAACATGGGTTTAACAACATCTCTTCCCAGCGCCGGTACATACTGTACACAACAGATGCCACTTGACCATTTCGATTAATTTAAGCAAGTTATTTTGTGCCAGGAAAAGAAATATGTTAAATGTTCTTTGGGATGACAGTAAACTTTCGCAGCTTGTAGAAGAGACATTGTAGTGAAGGAGACAAAGAAGACTGCAGAAAGTGATCGAGTACTTTCACCTGCCATTAAAATCAGTCCTCATGGCAGATGCATTGACACATAAAGCAAAGGGTGTTAAAATCACTGAAAGATTAAAAAGATTAGAAGCCAACTACAACACTGAACTAAGCAGCAAATGTATCACTTATGGTCTGGTAAGTAAGTACCCGATTCCTCTGCCCTTTCGGCACATCCGAAAAGTGCATGATGAGTAATACTTTAATTTATGAACAAACATGTAAACCTTAAAAAAATCTGCAAAAAATACTGAGGATGAGAAAAATCTGTCACGCCTTACAATCTTCTGAAAAGCACATCTCAATTCAATAACTAAATCTTTTCTCGTGTGCGTCCAACAGTATTATCCTTCCGGTAGCATAAAAAATTACGCGAAAGGCCTGAAGCGTAAACATAAGAGAAAATGAGCAAACGATATTAGGAATAATCAATCAGCTCAAAGACGGGGAATGTGTGCAGAATGTCCTCATAAATGTGTAACACACACCGATGCAGGCACACTGGCCAACCTGACAAATTACTCGCAGCATATGCATATGCCTGCAAGACCCTGCAGAATCATGAGTAATGAAATCAATGATAAAAGAAATTGTTAATGAGATTCCATGCTTCATGTATAAGTAATAAATTACATATAACTGTTCAAAATACATAACTATTGATAAACCAAAATTAAACATCAACAGTATTAACATATCAACAAACAAAACAACAAACTTCTTCCGCGATACCAGGCGCAATACGGCATGCGCTCCTCCTTAACTGGCGCAGCGGATGCCCAGCTGCAGACATGCGCTCCTCCTTAACTGGCGCAGCGGATGCCCAGCTGCAGACATGGCACCGATACAACGCATTTTGTTAATGGATATGCAACCGACCCGAAAGCACTCTCCGCATTTCCTGTCCGGCCGCTCACCCTTTTAGTGCAACCGCAAAAGTTGCAGTGAACTACAGTAGCACCTTTAAGGAAAAGCTTTCACCAGGATGTAAAACCCATTTCAGGGGCTCCTAATGTGCTAGGAAGCATTCCCAGTTTTTTTTCCTGGTCTGTACTTAGTTAATCAGCAAAAAAGGAATAATTCAGGGGTCAAATGCACACCTGGATCCTTCTTGCCATTTTATTTTCATGTCTACTCATCATGACATGACATTCCTAGGTCTGGAGATACCTTTTTCCATGACTGGTGTATAAATCAAAGGTTATACACCTATAAGGCAAGGAGCTGTAGAGGAATACCTAACCTTCCACCAGAAATGGTGTGTATAAGGACGGTTAACCAACTATAAAATTAGATAGTGTAGTTTCCTCTTACTCTAAAAACATGCAGATAGGCAAACCGACATCTCTAAACTACAGAGTGAGTGGTTGTGCATACATGTGAAATTGTATTGATTAATGCATTAAATGTAACAAAAATACAAAAATAATACCATTTGCTCAGTTTTTGCTCCACTACTTGGATCTCTTTTACCAGCACTTCTGCGTTATTTTTAGGTTTACACCGGTGCTTGTGGTCGACCAATCAGCAAGTTATTGCAGAAACCCCTCCCCAGTAGCACCCGCCCCTATTTCAGACACAGCTCTAGTTTGGAGTAAGGACTAAAAATGGGGCCCAGAATTGCCTCCAAGGTGCTGCAATTGGGCAGAGTTCCTGTGGTGTGAGCAAGACAAAAGTTCCTGGTTCTGGAAAAAGGTTCTGGCTACGGAGAAAAGTTCCTGTGGTGTGAGTAGCGCACACTAATATATACTGTCGCTTTATGCTTTTAAGGTTGTGTGTCCAAGGCTGGATGGCGAGTCTGCAGTATGTGCGTGTAAATTTTATAAAGTAATATTTTATTATAAAACAATATTCTTCAGTATTAACTGCATTCAGTTCAGGTAATACAATTATTCTGCTGACACGGACAAAATCTTTGTTAAAATGTAAAATGTGGAAATAACGTTCCATCAACCTTACAGTGAGAATGTTCTCTGCCAGCTTTGAGAAGACCTTGACATAATGTTGCCTATAGGTCTTGGCAATGTTCCTTGTTAGCTGGGGTCAGCAGGTCCGTGGCTTAGCCTACACTATACTAGGAAGTCGGTTCTGGGGGACAGATGGCTGGAACACCTTATGGATATACATTCTGCAAAGTGTGCCTCCTGTCTAGAGACCCAGATTTCCATGCGTCACCTGTGATGTGGTGCTGCTTGGTGGAGACCCGGTTGGTTCCCTGGACGGTGCAGCAGAGGTGAAGCATAGCCAGCATGGTGAGGATCATCACCACACTCTGCACCAGCAGCGTCATCTCGAACTGCTTGCCAATCCTACGGGCAGAAGAGCAACAAAGAGTCACGCGCGGTCAAGGCCTCGCACTCCGCTGGACGCCGCCAGGTCAAATCACCATAAAATCTAGCTGAACCAGAGTTGCACCATTAGGCTGATGCAGCAAGATAGTAAACCAAACTGAACACGCAGAGACGAAAAATTTCTCCCCCAAGAAAGTGCGGGTATAATAAAAATTGCAAATGGAGAGTGATGCAGAAAAATATATATATCGAAGGAATAGCTGCGAAGGCATTTTTCATGAATTCCAATGAAGATGCCTCACCTAGCCTACTGACTGACAACTGTAATGCAATAATACTGTAATATAAAAACACGGCTGCAAAAACATAGTCATGTTACGTCTCCCGTAACAGAAAGTTTAATAATCTCCTCCTTCCCGCCACCTAATTAAAAGCCCAGCTTCAAGAGGTTTTCCAAATATAGATTGACAACATATCATCTTCACTTTCAACACAGCCTCAAACTGTGGAATTTTCTTGGAGATTTACTTTGGATTTAATTAAATTCCCCTTATCCAACTCTGATGAAGGGGATGAAATTGACCTGCTTTTCAACTGTTTATCCACTAGTTTCCAACTGATTATCCTTCACTGTGTGAAGACATGCCCTCTAGCAGAGCCCACTGGGGGTGGTCTCTGGCTCAATGGGTTAGGATACAGTGTCTGTGAGAAGGTTAGGTCCCATTCTCGACAGAATGGTCACATCACTGTTGGGCTCTTAAATAGAACCCTTAATCCCTGGAAAAATGCCCCAGGGTCCTGGAAAATGGTGAACTCTGCACGTGAACCTCAAACTTCTCTCTCTCTCCTGTCAAGACAACAAACACTCTTCAATATGCTCTTATGAAGCAAACACACCTTAATTAGGTGCAGCTCTATTCCTGGGGTCTCTGACACTCATTTCACTGTAACTTCAGAACATTCAAAATGGCATTACTAAATGTGTTGGTCCTACATCTAGCTCTTTAGCGCTCTTGGGAGTGTCTTTCTGGTACATTTCATGAAAGGAGATCGCTGGTTCACCCTGTCCCTTTCCTGCTTTCACCTGACCAGCCATTAGCTAACACAGGTATTTTCCATCACCTCGCTTGCTGACGCACACTGTATCTTCATTCAGACCGTAATGACTAAGCTCTCCTGACATGGCTATGTCAGTTCATAATAACACATTTGAGGTTAATTCCACTAACACACACACACATACACGCGCGCACGCACACACACACACACACACACACACACTTTTGTATTCCTATCTTAGCGAGGACCAACCATTTCTACAGGAAAAGCCCTAATCCCAATCATGAAACCCTTAATCCCTACCCAGTCTTAACCGGAACCATAAGTGACTGAGCTATCAGCCATTACACCGTTCTCTCCCTCCTACATCTAGGCCTGTTATAATAATTACATTATCGACTTATCGTACAATTTATGGACATAACCGTGATAACTTTTTCTGATCTCGATATTGCCAGATTTTTCCTACATGAATGGCAGCAACATTTTAGACAGTTGAACAGCTTCTGCCCTCTCTTCTGCTCTCTCTTCTGCCCTCTCTTCTGCCCTCTCTGTCGCAAGCACTACTCAGAGCTGATTCATACTCTACTCAGAGCTGATTCATACTCTACTCAGGGCTGATTCATACTTGACGAGTGCACGCCCCAGCGCCCTTGACGTGGTGTCGGGTCATCATCCGTGGTCCTGAATATTCATACTTCTGCCTCCAGCTCACCAGTCAAGCTGTTCTTGAAAATCACGTTGATGAAGTGCGGTATGTATGTTAGGCGAATAAATAAGAAATTTACTAAAATTAGCCGTGCACTATGTAACTGCAGTACGCAAGGCAGGGTTATACCTGATAATATTTCCAAAAACTGAAATAAAAAAAATGTAAGAAAATAAAATAAAAACTACTAACCAGTTGAACAACAACTATAAATATTCCTTATGAAACCAACAGATAAAATAAATGTCAAATACTTCCCATTACCATTTAAAAATACAATTTAGCTGAAGTAATTACTTATCTTTAGGTCTCTCGTGCAATAACTAAATAGATTAACATCACTAAAATAAAAACTAATGAAACCACACCTAAAAGTAAACTAGACTGCAAATGAAAATAAAGAAAATATAAACTAGCCTTGCCCTGGGCAAATAATCAAGGTTAATTTGTGTCTCTGAACGTAGCCTGGGTTGGTGGCATATTGCTGTTTAAGGAATGAGTGACTTCATATACCCTTGTGACAAAAGTTAAATATATAATGTTTTTTTCGTTAACAGTGCCCGAGAGTCCATTTTATTTATTTTTTTATTTTGGTTGTGTTATTTATGTTTTTTTTTTTTTTTTAGGATATTTACATTTTTTTTCAATTCCAATGTCTGAAGATTTTTAAGAATTAAAAGTTCATTGTTCTTTGAAAGTGTGTATTTGCATTATTGTGCTAATATATCATTGTATTAGTGGCATAAAATACCCATAAAACATGACAAGAATATCATGTATCGCAGTTATTTCTGAGACAATATATCATCCAACAGAAGTAGTCATTGTAACAGGTCTACCCACATCCATGACCCTGCTCACCAGAAGAAGATGCGGAGGATGTTGGCGATGAGCAGCACCAAGCAGACACGGGTGGAGAAGCCTTCTGTATTGCTGGTCCTTTGGATCTCCAGGTACTGAGGGATGTAGGGCACCACGCCACCAAACACCATCACGCAGGATGCCACCCAGGACAACAGGGACCACGACCCCCCCAGGTCCTCCTTCATTTCCACTTCCATGTCCATCTTCAGCAGCGAACTGACGTCATTCTAGGTGTTCTGAAAACAGCAGAAGATCAACCTGTGAGTTCGGTAACCTTGAAAACAGCTTGAAAAATACCTGCAAGTTGGCTACTAAAGAAATGATGAACGATATACCAATAAGGGAATGAGGCTCGTCAGCTAATCTTTCATGGTTTCCAGCAGACCATGCTAATTAACCGCAAGAGCTCAGCAGGATATCATAATCACGACTTCTTATTAGTTTGTTTCTATTGATTTCATGATAACGATGCTCTCTTATCTTCAGATAAAAGCAGATTAACACATGTCACAAGATCACCAAGAAGCAAACTGTCCTCTAATTAGCGACAAGCATTAAATAGAACATCATGCCGTCATTACAAAAAGCTGCAGCGTAAACATAGCCTAATCATAGAAGCCAGCTAAGAACTGCACGTTTGTTTGAAAGCTTATCTATAACAACATTTTATATAAAAAAAAATATAAAATCTCTCAGTTAAAAAAAAATCTAAGGTACAGCTTTTAAAAACTAAACACAAAGGGAGGACAGTAATATCAAAGTGCAACATTGGCAGGATTCAGTCAAAAAGGTAAAGCCTTTTATTTCATGTTTTATTGTTCTTTTGTTCTGAGGGAACACCCATAGAAAGAGAAAATTGTGTTTTCCAATTAGTCACACTTTTTCATTAGGGACTAATTTTCACGTGACGAGTAAAAAATAGAACAGGGAAGAGGATCTGTGAAACTGACAGAGAAGTTGATGAGTGTGATGAGGAAGTATCCTCCAGTCACAAATGCTGTGTCAGAGTCGAGGGGATGTAGCAATTATTGAGCAAGGCAGTAGCAGGTTTTGTTACTTGATCCAATTTATTTTCTCCACACCCTCAGCTCTGCTCATAGCTCTTTTGTGGAGACCGCCATGCCTGCAGCTCTGCTCATAGATCTCTTGTGGAGACCCCCATGCCTTCAGCTCTGCTCTTAGCTCTTTTGTGGAGACCCCCATGCCTGCAGCTCTGCTCATAGATCTCTTGTGGAGACCCCCATGCCTGCAGCTCTGCTCATAGATCTCTTGTGGAGACCCCCATGCCTTTAGTTCTACTCTTAGGTCTTTTGTGGAGACCCTCATGCCTTTAGCCCTGCTGTAAACTTTCATTTCCTCTGCACATTAGTCTGTTCACAGTATCATTATAAATTTGATTGGGTCGACCTTCTTAGGGAGCTAAAGCAACACAATACACTAATGCAATCCATCTTATTATCAATTATTAACAGAAGCAAGCTCATTATCAATTATCAATACAAGCAATCCCATTATCAATTATCAATACAAGGAAGCTTGTTATCTCCCTTGTGGCTGCATTTCAGTAAATGTGATTTATGCCATTGTTGCAGATGGGTTATAATTTTCACTTCCCATCAAGAATGCATCAAAATGACAGAACAGTCATTTTCTTTTTACTACAGTCATGTTCTTTCTTTTTCTTAGAGAAGCCTTTTAATAGAATCAACTGGATTTATAATTTTTTAAAATTACAAGACTTTGATAAGAATTCCTCCTTGATGTGGACCATTGATTTCTTTCGGGCATACCACTGACATCGGTAAGCGTTCTGCCTCACAAAAAATATGAATTAATGATGTTACGCAATCACTGTTACTGACGCGCATTTATTATGTAGGCCTATACATACACCAATCAGCCATAACATTAAAACTACTGACAGGTGAAGTAACGTTGATTATCTTGTTGTAATGGTACCCGTCAAGGGTGCCATTATACTTCAGGCAAGTGAACAACCAGTTACTGAAGTCGATCTGTTGGAAGCAGGTAGAATGGGCAAGTGTGAGGATCGGAGTGACTCTGATAAGGGCCACAATGAGATGGCTAGATGACTGGGTCAGAGCATCTCCAAAATGGCAAGTCTTGTAGGGTGTGCCCAAGATTCAGTGATCAGTACCTACCTACCAAAAGTGGTCCAAGGAAGGCCAGTCTTGGAACCGCCGATGGGCATGCAAGACTCACTGATGTGTGTGGGGAATGATCCCAAAGGACAGCTACTGCAGCACAAATTGCTGAAAAAAAATTAATGCTGGCTATTATAGAAAGGTGTCAGAACCCACGATGCATTGCAGCTTCTTGTGTATTAGGCTGCATAGCTGAAGACATGTCAGAGTGCCCATGCTGACCCCTGTCCACCACCAAAAAGCCTACAATGGACACATGAGCCTCAGAACTGGACCACAGAAGAAAGTGGTCTGGTCAGATCAGATATGTTTTCTGTTGCATCATGTGGACGGCCAGGTGTGTGTGCAGGGAAGAGATGGCACCAGGATGCACTATGTCATGAAGGCAACCCCATGGGTCCTGGCAATCATGTGAATGCTATGTCTACACATCCCACGTACCTAAACATTCAAGTATGCCCCTTCATGGCAATGGTGTTCCCTAATGCCAGATGTTCAGGAATGGTTTGAGGAACATGAAAAAGAGTTCAAGGTGTTGACTTGGCCTCAAAATTCCCTACATCTCAATCCAATCGAGCATCTGTGGGATGTGCTGGACAAAAACCGTCTGATCCATGGAGGCCCCACCTTGTAACTTACAAGACTTAAAGGATCTGCTTCTAACATCTTGCCAGATACCACAGGACATCTTCAGATTATTAGCTATTTTGGTGGCACGAGGGAGACCCACACAATATTAAGCAAGTAGATTTAATTTTATGGCAGATCGGTGTAGATGTCCATAGAATGACATGGATAAAATTAATCAGGAGCAAATGAGGTCCTTCTGAGGTCACTGTAAGATTACTTCAACCTTTCATCATTACTGCTGAAACATTGGTTTTCTCATTTAGACACCTACAAATGTAATAAAGCAAGAATACCCTGCCCACAAATTTAATTTTCTGGTTAAAATCCTTAGATAAATGTGTCACAGTCGTGCAACTCAGTATATGCAGCAGCAGTGTTTTGCTTTCAAGATATAACATGCAGAGCAATCCAAAGGCAGGAATTTCCGAAGTAAACACACTGCGTATGACATCAGCAGGTGACGTATATTTCAATTCATAGTGCAACCAATAGGCCTACAGTACCTGGATTAAAAGTATTCTACTTTCCACGTGATGCTATACTGTCTAGACCTGTCACATCCAGAAAATGGCTTCCGTTTAGCTATGGTCATTTCGTAAGATACTGATGGCTTGCTCTGAACGAGAACCTCCAAAGAATTATGGTTTATTGAGAAGCCAACCATTCATATGAGCAAATGCGCGGACCTTTCAACAGTTCTTGGTAAAGGATGAACGTTACCTATGGTTAACAGAAAGAAATGAAATTGAATAGTTCGTTTTAATACACACACACACACACACAAACACACTCGCACTTCATCTTCTTTACCGACCTCTCGCTAGAAATACCGCATCTGAAGGTTTAACGCGATTTGCATTAGCAGTCACCAGCGAAATCAAGCTTAATAAATTAATTGCCTATAAAAGCTCTCCAGTAAGAATATCCTTTCATATTAAACGCTCAGCTCCTCTAATATCAGAATAGCATTTCCCACTGAAGTGACTGATACATTGCCCGAAACAGTGTCTGTAAAATACCATTTTGATCTTATAAAATATACAAGAGCCAAGACTGATATGACCTTTTATTGATTTTATACAACACCTTTTCATCTAGATGTAAGCTTGGCAATTTCTTTCAGTTGACATTACCGATGGTTCAGTGTAACAGTGCTAAACAATCGTTCAGTCAAATAATAGTTTTGAATTGTGTATTTGAATTATATGATTACTTGCCTTGTACGATTGGTTAAAACGTTTAATTTTTTACAAAAGAAACTAAACAGGCGTTTGTCAGCTTAAGTACTAATAAAGCCAATCTGATAGTACTCAACTTGGAACGACAATTTGAGTTTAAGAACTAAACCAACTCAACATTAACGCTAGCATTTTAATATCAAACTTCGCTTTACTTACTTTTACCGTGAAAGTGTTCTTGGCTTGCGTCGTACTTTTACTGTCCAGTGAACATTATAATCTTTTCATGCACTGTTCCTTATGACAGTTCATAGGAAGTTTTAGAGAAGTGACTCCTATGCCCCGGACACCGGACACATTTGACAGCTGCTGCGTCAAAGCGGTTTGCAGTTTGCGATGCATGTAATGTGCAGTCTGCAGCCTGTAATGTATGCAATGTGCAGTCTGCAATGTATGTAATGTATGCAATGTGCAGTCTGCAGCTTGTAATGTATGCAATGTGCAGTCTGCAATGTATGTATGAGTACAGTCCGCATTTTTGTAATGTATGTAAATGTACAGTTTGCGGTTTGCTAAGCGCAGCATTCAGGCACCGCGTCAAACTCCACGGGTCAGCAAAAGCCTATACGCATATAGTATTAGCCAAAGAATAAAAAAAAATAATAAATGAAAAATACGGAACCACATTAGCAGTACGGAACTAAAATAAAACCGCAAGTGATTTATTGCAAAAAGCAGAAAAAATATTTAACTTAACTACTAATACATGTGAAGATAAATTGTTCAGGCATTTTTAAAGCGTGACGAAGTGTGATTACATTTCAACGCAAATATTTTATATGGATTACTGAAAATGTTAAAGAACAAACAGCTAGATGCTTTTGCAGATTCATATATAACCGAAAAAATTGTCTTCGAAAAGACTACAAATAATACAAATTACAAGTTTTTCGCTTCGACATTGCGTTCTAAATAATACCTTGAAGTAACTAGGGCAGGGGAGGGCAATCTTACCCACAAAGGGCCGGTGTATATGCAGGTTTTCGCTGCAACTCCCTAATTAGATCACTAATTAGAGGACTGATTGGCTGAAGAATTCTCAAACCTGGGTTTGAACAGTTGACCACTGCATACACACCGGACTTTTGTGGATAAAATTGCCCACCCCTGAGTTAAAGCAACATAAAGCATTCAAGTACACGTACCAGGATGGGGCCGCATTAAATTCTCATGCAAGGGGAAAGTCGCATCCCCAACCACGACATGTGGGCAGGGACTCGTCGTTCCCGACAAGGCAATCGGGGGGCGGCAAATCCAGTTTTCCTTCGAACAGCGCTTGGCACATCGCCATCGTCTTCCTGTCCAAAGGCCCCCATGTCTACCATTGTGGAGAGGTACCGGGCATCGCACGACGCCGGCAGCACGATGGACTGCACCCCTCTACTGCGGCACGGTGCCAATTCAGCACCTTCCGTCGATGGCCCAGACGCAGTTTGGGAAGTCCCACAACGTCCAGAAGTCCTTCGCACATCCGAAAACAGGAGAAGTGCGCTTTTTCGTCCGCATCGCGCATTTGTCGGATATACAGTGCATATTATCCTCATTTAGCGAACAAACATACCACCTCCGTCTACTTTTTCTTCTCTTGTTTTTCAACTTAATGTACGCGAGAAACCACAAAGCGCTCCATCTCCCTGATACGTATAACCTTCGCTGGCACCGTGCTTGTTTGCGGCTGACCAACATTTATTTCCGCTCCACACGTGTCTGTCGCATATTAACATTGTACGCCCCCTACTGAAGGCGGCACCATTTGCGACAAATTTCTTCCGTACCTCTTTTGAAGTATGCAGCCACCTTTGATGTTTCTCACTAAATATAAGGAAGCTGTCTGAAACACCTTAACAATAATCATATATCAGTATGTAATATGATCTATATATAACCCCCGCTACCTTGTGTGTCATTATAGAACCCATTGATCAACCCATTGATATTGTATTGGATTGAGTTCTAGAGACTGTCTAGGACGATTGAGTACATTGAACTCATGAACGTTGTCATGTTCAAGCTTTCTGACACGACACATTATCCTGCTGGAAGTAGCCTTTAGAAGCTGGGTACACTGTGGTTATGATGGAAGGGAGATAGTCAGCAGCATTATTCAGATAGGCTATAGCATTTAAACGACGCAATTGGTACTATGTGCATGATTTTATACAGTGTGCTGCTGTCATTAAAACTGGCTGATTAGATATTTGCTAAACTGTCACGTCGCATCAGAGAAATCCAGGCTACATGGCAGTATTTTATATTGAAACAGTTTGGTTTTTGATCAAGATGTTATTATTAGAAGATTTTTTTTAAATTTGAATATGCTGTGTGTATCCAACTTCTGTGAGCTTGAAATGAGACAACCACATTAATAATATTGACTTATTCTTTTAATAAAATCATCTTCATTGACATTCCATTCACGAGTAATACCTCCTTCACTGAAGGCAACTGAAGTCACTTCTCACACAGTGACATGCATAAGAAAAAAGACAAAATAATGTTTACTCTGCAGACAGAGTGAATGTCTTCATAAAAGACATTTCAGTTCATGTGATTTACATGTTACAGTTCAGTAGACCATGCATGCTCCAGTGTATAATATACACAGCACTCTGACTGGTCAGTCTAACACAACTATTATACAATAATAATTTCATAAACCCATACTAAAAATTGGATATAGTCTTACTCAAAAAAACATTTTTACATGACATTACATTGCACATGTAAAAAAGTGGAAAAATTTTAACTTTATAAAGCAATGACAAGGTATAACTTTGTCCAAAGTACTGTCATGAGCCGCAAGTACGTCAAAATAATGAACCTGGTTCATTGGCCGTATAACAAAAAATTCACATCTTGTTATTTGATTCAAATATAGTAGCACTAAAAATCTCCTGCTTTTGCAGAAGAGGAAGAAACAACTTCCTACATTTTTGAACAACTGTTCATCACAGATCAACATGTTCAGTTCTGTTTGTCTGAGCGCCAGTGTGTAGGAGTTCACCATGGTCTCCAGAGGGCG
>JAODKN010000021.1:24111839-24123425 GCA_026774425.1 Petrocephalus zakoni
ACTCTGGTGGTGATCTCAGCTCCATCTCAGCCTACAGAGGCACACATCAAAACTCTTGGCAAGATTGACAGCTAGTTTAAATTTAACCCCAGCAGAGCCACACATTTTTGCTCCTGGAGGGAGCAAAAATGTGGACTGTATGTGGGTCCTGGATGACTGGATTGGGAAACTGCCAACTGACCACAGCCTCCCAGCAAAGAATAAACATAGACACACACACACACACACACACACACACACACACACACACACTAGCAGGGGCTCCACTAGAGATTTTGGGCCCCATGAAGAACATCATATTGGGCCCCCAACCCAAATTAATCTAATTATGTTGCAAATGTTGTATGGCCAGAGGCCCTTGGAATCGTCCCAACTTCCCCCTTTTACAGGACCCCTGCACACCAGGACCTAGAACCGTTTGAAGCTCAAGTGGCACCACTGGGGGCCCCCACATAAAAGAAAATGTGAAACTGGCTTACCAAAATCGGAGCCCCCACAAAAGGTGGCACCCTAGGCAGCTGCCTGTGTCACCCAATGGCTTGAACAGCATTGCACACCAGTTAAGGGTCTGTCTAATTAGACAATTAGATAACCAGCCACACCATGCAAATTAAAACTCTTCATTATACATTTGCCTAGCTTTATTTTTATACACTAGAATGAAGAAAAAATTGAATAAGGCAAAACATGACTATAGATTTTCATAGACAGATTTCGATTAGATACACCAGCGGGGGTCCGAGCCTGAAGTTAATGCAGAGCAACGGAGCACAAATGCAATGTGAGGTCCATTTTAAAGGCAGCATCGAGGCCCCAAGTAAACAGAAGCTCCTAGTTATTTTCTACGGTATATATTCAACTTTAAAGACATTTATATTTTACTTATGTGTCACAAGATTGTACTGAAAAAAAGATTCATGTATGACAATTTCATCTTTTAGATCATATTTAAATAGAAGAAGAGCATCAACTATGCAAACTTTGCACAAGACGATACATTAAAAATGTTATGCTGCGGACTGTCACATGAAAATGGTTAGACGTCACCCGGAGAGTCAGGTGACATCATTATGCTCTGGGCATCGCATGGTGATTACCACCACCAGCCACAGCTCACCATGGCAATATACTAACACAGAAACACAATCCTACACAGTGACACAAGCTGAACTGCATGTCTGCTGCACTGCAGGTTATATGACCATAAATGCTAAGTAAATGGTAGATCGGTTCCTTTTGTTTTACTCTAAGAAACCTCAGAGGCTGATATTGGGCTTCGTAAAAAAGCGGGGGAGCTGAAGTGACCTCTGCTGTAGATGCTGGACTTATCCTCATGGCAGTGGTCCTTATTGAGTTACAGGGCAGTCCTGAACCTCTGCTGTAGATGTTGGACTGATCCTCATGGCAGTGGTCCTTATTGAGTTACAGGGCAGTCCCGAGTCCTTCTTCTGGCCGTGAATGACAGGCAGACAGAGAGCGGAGGGCTGACGCAGTCAGGCGAGGAAAGGGTTCCTTGTCACAATAAAATTCTTTAATTGGATTTGTTCATATGCAGGGAGCTAGTTGTCTGGATTAGCATATCAATGCTTTTACACAAATCGTATTTTCAAGTGCACTGAGCACTAAGCAGCAAGAAATTAATTCTGCATGATATGCCTTCAGGCTTCGTGGGATGTCTCTCTGAAAACCTCAATTTGGCATTATTCCGGTACCCACCCCACTCCCTCACCGGCACCGGGAATGAAGGGTCCCGACCCTTACCCGGACCACAATCCGAACAGCTCAGCAGAAGAGAAATATATTCTAAAGTTTAAAAGCAAATGGTGCGTCCTGAAGTGAAACTGAAAACAAGTACAATCCAATCAATGCTTGTTGCCCTAAGATGGCTGTTGGACCTGCCACGAGTATCCAGCCTTGCTTATATGATTCAGGTTCAGCACTGAAGGCAGCATGAAGCAGCTGACCTTCGTATTTTTATTGTGCGAAGTTTGTGTGGTTTGAGAAATCGTGGTCAACTCCTCCAACCAGAGTGCAACCCTGCATCCATTCTTAGACCTTGATGACCACCATCTCTTACCTTCCTCCAGTCTTTGAAGAAATTGTTGCGAAACATGTCCTTGGTTGTATACTCATGGTCCAGCATCTGCGCGAAGAACAGCGCCACTTCTTCAGCCGCTGGACTGAGCTTCACCGCTTTTCCTATGGGGGAACATCAAGCAGTCAACTAACCTTGGTATAGACACAAAACCATCATTCGCATGTTAGTAGACAACCTCTAATCAAAGTGATGTTGGGGGACTACCTCCAGACTGCTGAGGGGAGCTCGGTGTGAGAAGGGATGTGAGGATGAATCCAAGTTGAGTAGAAATTAGTGCAAGCTGAAGTCAGTGTTTGGAAAAGTGAGGGAAATAATGACGTAAGATTTAGTGTGAGCGACACTGCGGTCACAGGGGAGACAGCAGTTGCTTGTTACTCCATTATGCAAAAGAACCCTAAAACTAGTCTTTAGCATCTTCCAAACTGTAAAACAAAGGGAGTAAACATAAAAAAAAAAAAACACAAAAATGAGGCCCGCTTGTACCAATGCAGATAATTCCTTGAGCCTGTCCCAGCAGGCCAATAGCACACGGCAAGACATATTTTATGATGTCCAATGGGCAGAGGACAGTGTTGGAGAAGCTTTCCCACCACTGTAGAAGAAGCGGACATCATCAGGGAGGGGCTGGTATTCTGGGGGGAAGTAGGGTCCCCTGTGCTCCAGGAACTTCCACTTGATTCCATCTGGGTGCTTTTCCTCCTCCCACCTGAGAGACACTGTGTCAGTCACTGGCAGGAACGTGCCTGTCATGGCGTCTTTGTAAGTAACTGCTACTGTGGAAAGGGAAGCCCCCTCTCATCATGCCGCATGCGACTGCCGAACGCTACCATCGCCATCGCTGGCGCTCCTCCTCCTCCTTTTTCATCATCTTCAGTGCCCTGGCTGCCTCCACCTCCTCTTTAGTCTTCTTCCTCCTTACAGACACCGCTGGCTCCTCGTTCTCCTTCTTGGCCTTGGAAAGTAAATTGTGCAAAATCCATCAGAAGCCGAAAGCAGGGAAGCTATGCTTGGATCAGGTCACACGCATAATAAGGCGTCATCTGGTTTATAATTGATGGGTAACAAGTGTAACTGTTTGAAGGCTGGAGTTATTTTAAAGCTCTGTAGTAGACAGGGCTCCAACTGCAGGAACAGGTACACATTGTAACTTATTTGATAGCACAGCAGAAATTTCGTCCCCCAAGTGACATTAATAAAACAGATACCAAACAAAGCCCGAATACTCAGCTGCAAGCCCCGAAACCTCCAATCAACACCGAAATGGCATTTTAAGGTCATTCTATATTGATCCCTCCACCTCATACACTGAAGATATAAGGTTTAGATTTCTCCCTCTACAACATCATCATCATCATCCCAGTGCTAGAGCGGGTCATGGTCACGGGGGCAGAGGGCACAAGGCTGGGCTACACCCTGGATGGACTGATATTCCTTCATAGGGCACACAGATGCACACAATCACAAATTATTAGGTAACTGCAAATCTGAATGAACACTTTTATGACAGTCTGCATACAGAGGTTATACAGAGTATCTGTAACATTTCAACAACCTATTAAAGTCGTCAAGTGAGTAGTCAAATTCAATTAAATTATTCTAGGAATAGAGGTGTGAATCGTAACAGTCTTGATATACTGTATATTCTATTAAACATCGACAGCGAAACAGCTAAATTGTTGAATCTCAATTAAGTTATTGAAATGTTACAAATACTCTGTAGGGGGACTGTCCAAAAAAAGTGTTATCATGAATATTTTCATATTTTGAATATTCAGCTGGATTTTTTCTTAAATATTTAGATTCGGCACAACATTCCCGCTAGTAGCGTTCTGAAAACGCCCCTGTCCTTTGGAGCCTGCATCCTGTCCCGTGCCCACCATCGTTTGTGGTTATATGTTACTTAAGAGAAGCAGTGTACTGGCATCAAAGCACAGTCAGAATATGAACTATGCATATGAGAATATGAACTAAGCAAATTTATTTATTTTTTTAAATACCTTGAATATTTGTTGCAACACTACACACAATCAAATTCAGAATGACCAATTTGCCCATCTACACCACTTTGGCCTGCAAGTAGATGCAGGATTCAAACCCTCAACAACTGAGGTACGAGGCAAGTGTGCTACCCACTGATCCACCGGGCCACCTCCAAACTCACATGCCTGCTTCTTCACCCCAACACCTCTTTTCCAATTTGTCCCTTTTCTATCACACCACTTCCATCATCTGTTCATAGAATCCTTAAAGACATCCAGTAACACCACAAAAAAGTCAACATTTCTTGTCCTGTTCATCCTTCTCCTAAAGGATGTACATACCTCTATAAGAGGTCTTCAGAGTGAAACAAACTGCACGATTACCCCCTTTGAGCCATAAATCCACGAGCTAAAACATTTGCTAAAGCAGTAATGTTTGAACACACCAGTACATTCTTTCACAGCCTCCTTTCCAGCATCCAGTGCGAGCTTCTCAGCTTTCCTCAAACCGCTAATTACAACCTCTGAAGGCAATCAGGAAGGTAAGGATGCAAGTCTGAAAATGGGGATGTAAAGATTAGTCTAAAACAAAGGGAGACTAGGAGTGTAATGGTACACGCATCTGATAAATGGTACACTAATTTTCAGTACGGGTCTTTCTGTTCGTTGTACTGAACAAATTCAGCAAATGCGGAACCTTTGTGGGTTTGTGTGTTTCCCCAAGCAACATTCGGAAAGGGGTGGATGAAGCCACATCACTATGCATGCGCGCATACTTATGGTGTGCACAGAACACCCTCCACCATCACCTCTCAGCTCTCTCTGATCCTCCAGCACTGGTCCCACCATCTCGCAAGGCACCTATGTAGTGGAGTGAACTCCCCCTAGCTATCCAAACAGCCGAGTCATTGCGCTTTCAAACGACGACTAACGGCCTACCTATTTCAGAAGTACTTGGATTAGCACTTTCAGTATTATACTCTTATTAAAATAATAATAATAAAAACTATTTGACAACAGATTTTTTAGACTGATAGTACTCTTAGCCTGGGTTCTATTGAATCAGCATTAAATGTATTTACTGATTCACTGGCTAAGGGTGTCTGCCAAATGCTGTAAATGTATCATTAAAGTCTGCCGTTTGGGAACAAAGTAAAATTTGACTTTTTTTTATTAGTAAGTTGCAGCAGTACTTAGAGACTTTTTATTTAAGAAAGACCGTAAGTTTGTTCAGTAACCCACCATTTAAAAGAGAAGAAGAAGCAATTTATGTTTCTTTTACCCTCACAGTACCACAAAAAAAAAAAAACTAAAAAGTGATTTTTGTGTACCATCACAAGACACTGTCACTGATTTATCACTAAGGCAAAAAACCAGGTAAAGAATGATGTGAACCAATGACAGAAACCCTTGAGAAACGTCACCAGTGGCCTCCACGTCACCAGCAAGGTTCATTAAAGCCTTCTGTATGCGTTTATCCGGAGATATACCTACTCATAAGTACAGATGTCCATCTAAAGCTAACAGCATGGCCCACGTTCATCACCAGCCCACCCACCTCCATGTCGATTTCATCCTTCACTTTCTTCTTCTTCTTTTTAGGAGCCACATCCACCTGTTCCTCTTCCTCCCTCTTTACTTTCTTACTCTTTTTTGACCTGAGTAATAAGAATGAGTAATAAGTTTTACCACCTAAACCAGTATGACCATAACATATCGTAAAGTGACAGTACATGTGATGTTTACATTAAAATGCTTTTGAAGGGGCATATCACCCCAAAACTGAAAACGTATGTGTCTTAAATGGGCTTTATTGCCATCTATCCATCTAGGTTCTTCTGTTGGGAGTTACCCAGTTTTGGAGATATCGGCCATAGAAGATAGAAGAATATAATGGGATGGAAAGGCATTCTTTCTGTGGTGATAAAAGCGCCAGAAAAATACATTTCAAAAATTCAACAGCAATGTCTCTTACCAGAAATGATAGCCCAGTTATTTTAGGATAATCCACAGACTTTGCAGTGAGCGGTTTAATGAAGGAACTATTCTCTTCTACAGAATTCCACACACCAATCGTATCACTGCGCAGAGGATACGAGACCGCCCAGCAGATCAACCTCGATAGATTTTTTGGTTTTGGGACACTCTGCCCCCTTAAAGCTATCCTAAGACTAAACTGTGGTACCATGTTAAACAACCACCAGGTAAACCTGCATGGCCCAGGCTTCCTCTACTGCAGTATTTCCCAATCCAATCCTGACCTACAGACAGTCCACGTACCGGGAGCTGGAAGGACTGTCTGTAGGATGGAGGAAAACATGGACTGGCTATGAATCCCCGAGGACCAGATTGGGAAACACTGCAATATTGAAGTATTTCCCAATTGTCAGACTTGAACGAAAATAGTTACAATAAAGAACAAGAAATGAATTTGTCGGTAAAACCAGACATTCCATTCCCTTCTCTGGCAGGACCCTGCTGCACAACTTCTATTCATGGCTTTGACCCACATTAGTTCTGAGCCTTAAACTGCGATAAGGTTCAAAGCGATCAGAAAATTCTAGCCTAATAATTATTCTACACTAATTCAGGACAAGCTAAATTTTAATTCCCTACAAACTTTCTTGAAGGTTTTCTGGGCATCAAAGGAAAACTAAAAATCAAACCTGGCACCTGAGGTTGGCAAATCTGTACAGTTCTTTTGGTGGCACTCACGCGGAACTCTCTGCCAAGTCGTGCGGGCCCTCTGGCAGCCCACTCTCTCGCAGTCTCTTCCGACCCCTCCCCCTCTTCTCCACCCGGAAGTCATCATCCTCCGCCTTCTTCTTTCCCTTCTTCTTCTTCTCCACCTCCTGAAAGTCAGCATCCTCAGACTCCGATTGGCCAAGAGCTCTGAAAGCAAGAGAATGGTATTATTACCCAGTAAGGTTTGCACGTTACGTTATAAAACTCCATATGAAAGAAAATAGGACGAAATAAACACACGGTCCAATGAATGGACCATCATTTCCAGCCATAATTTTCCAGGTATGTGGCTCAGTGCATTAGAGCACTCTACCCTGTCCCAGGGGCCCCATCAAAGCTTTACCTGAGAGCCCCCCCCCACCAAGAAAACTGATGATAATTTCACTTCCACTGCAACGTCGGTAATTCAAGGGCCCTAGGCAACTGCCTTTTCTTCCTGCCCTGGAGGGGGCCGCGCCTCTGATCGGATGGTCACTCGTTCGTTCAAATCCTAAAGTTAGCGGAGTGAGTTCAGCTTTGGGCTCCTGAGCAGGGCCCTTAATCCCCACTTGCTCCAGGGATTATCTGGCCCAACTTTCTCTCAAACATGTACACCACTATGGATAAAATAAAAAATGTTAAATGTAAAAGAAGAGAGAAAGCGAATATACCGACCGGGCGCATGGCGATGAATTAATCATCGACGACTAATGCATTTCAAACAATGATTATCAACATCTCTGGAAGATCCATAAACAATACTCTCACCTAATTTTTTTTACATTATAAAGAAAATCACTTATACGCGTCACTTTTCTTACAATGACTCAATAAGACTGCACTGCCTCATCAATACAGCCTCTAATGGTCACATGGACCCTGGCCTGACAACTTGACTTACTTGCACGGCGCGGCTTTCCTCAGGTTGCCGATAAACACATGGCCGAGCTGCTGACATGGTGTTAGTCTTTAGAAGCAGTGTGACTCAGTTCAAAGGGGGAAAAAAAGGCTGGCCAATGATAACAACGTGATTACAGCAATTACATAGAATAATTACTGAACTGTGTCGGCAACTCCCCACAGAGTGTGGACTTCAGTGAAGGGTCCCAGCCAAATTAATAAATTACAATTATTATAATTAACTTGTTTGCCTAAATAATTACGATGTGTCTAAAACCAACAGATTACAGGCTGCAGAAAAAAAAGAAATGGATAAAAATACTGTAGAAGCTCAGGTAATGTGCCTGCTACACGGGCAACATGGCTGCCTTCCTGCTCATACTCTCAGAAGGCTTCAGCTGTGTGTGGCCTCCTGTCTCTCAGAGCCATCAGCCTGCCTTACCTACAGCTACCCCGTGGGCTGCTCCCAGTTTTCAGCTTTCACCCCCATGCCTAGCTTGTTCTTACAACCTTTAGCCTGTTTTTCCTTCCCTTCTTTCCAAAACCGACACCATCATGCCACAACTCATTACTGTTACCATACAGAATGGATGGAGCCCTAAACAGAGGTAGACCGGGGTGGAGGGCGGGGGTTTCAACAAGCAAGGCAGTTTCTGGCATTGCCCTTCATTCCGCTGACATATTTTGTTTTAAGTTGTCAAGACAGACCGAAAACACAGCTCAGAATGCAAGACCAGAGAGACTGGCTGTCCTAAAAAGGCGGAGTCATCATAAACCACTGAAGGAACAGGTGAGGTACGGGGGGGTAACAAACATGCTGCTAACGAGCATGCCATGTCCTTCTGGTGGACCGTTTGGAAGGCACCCTTGGTGGAAGATCAATCACAGATTTAGTGAAAGGCAGATCACAGTAATGAAGACAACACAGGGACAGAGGCTCATGTACATTTTTTTTACAGCACTCTGAGACCCTAAACCCCATAACTCCTAACACACATACCACAAAGACTACAATGTGACAAACACTCAGCTGCAACTGGCCCAACCTCTCCAGGTGCTGTCAAAGATTATGATATGGGGAAAAGGACAAGGCCACTGAAAAAAAAGACGTTGAGAAAGCTTTGAATCTGGCTACTATCCTGCAAAACTAATAGTAAATACCTGGGCTGAGCTATTTTAAGAAAATATCAAACTGCAATTTATCTGTCAGATATTGTGATTAAGATTTGATTTGCGATTTTTTTAAAACTCAGCGACTGTTAAGTTAAATAAAGTAATAAAAATAAAACTATTCTAGTAATAAAAACATTGGGGATCTTGCAGCTAACGCTGCTTGGACCACTAACAGGACCTTTCTGTTAATCTCTGACTATTAAATAGGTAGGTAATTCACTTATGGCTCAGCAGCGGAACCAATATTTTTTGCATTGTGAATGTAACATTTTCCTTGGGTTTCACATGTCTGTTGTTTTGTGGGCGTACACGCAGTCTCTTTGAGCCACTTCTGATTAGTAAGACTGACTGTCACACAAGGATGGACAGAATGAATTTGCTAAACTATTCTCATGACAGTTTTAAACCCTGGGCCAGACGTGCTGTATAATGCATATCCTAAATGGCAGCCTTTGCAATATGCTGATTGCATTGCTTAAAATTGCAATTGCCCTAAAATTGCCCTAGTAAATACTTGAAGGCATTAAGAGATCACTTTATGACAGAGATTCATAATAAAGATCTTGTTTCTTTTGAAAAGTACAAATGTAATTGATGGGTTTACCACCACTACCACTGTACTACCATCAGTCTGTCAGTATCACACTTTTGTTGGCCCTGGGCCAAAGCTGGCTACTCAAAACCATCTTCACAATAACTCAGATTTATTATTTATTACCTTTCTGTCAAGAGACAAACTTCCCAAAGAGTTGAGAAATCAATCAACCGACTGCTCTAGAGTTTGAGAATAATGGATGCAATCCAGGAGATTGCAAGTGCCTACTGTGAGAATGAGGTCCCATCACCTCAGAAGAGTTTGACTAGATATGAAAGACTGCTTCCAATAACGGGCTGATGGCCACGCAACAATTTACGATATACTCAGGACCGACTCAGCCATGACCTAATAACTTAAGCAGAGACGCAGTTTTACACAGACAACCTCCCTCACATGCAACACCATCCCTCACATTCACATGCAAAGCCAAAGCTCACCTCTCAAAGTTCTCCTTTTTGATGTCAAGGACCTCATTTTCTGAGGTCTCTCTCTGTTTGAAGAAAACAATGAAAGCTGTAAACGCAGTTATCATTAACAGGAGATCGCTTTGATCCAGTGTTGCGAGTGCTATAACCTTTTCGGACGACTTCATGTTTTATGCATCTGTAATTTCACGGGGAAATGTACATCTCACGTGACATTAAAACTTGCACAAAGCAAGCACAGCACATTCAGGCTCATTTACATACCGACGTGTGGGGGGGGTGAATTACCTTCTTAAGCGGTTTCTCCATTTCTTCACTTTTAGGCCTCTTGTTGACCTTCCTCGTCTTCTTCAGTGTTTTTTTACTACGCAGGGTGGGGAAAGAGGGAGAAGTGAGACACACACACCTACTGTGTCCGAGCAGCGAGACTGTTTTAAAACAGTACCTTACAACCCTGGTTTTAATCAAAATATATTTACACTCTTATTAATCATTCATTCAATTCGCAAAGATTACAAATGAGCAATCATTATTAATTTTCAATTAATCACACATTCTTCGCATGAGTCAAAAGCAAAATTCCAGTCCAATTTTTCACCATTACAGTTATTACGTGCAACAATTTGGTTTAACGCGGATGGAAAATTACAATGTCTTCGGGTAGCACATTCGGATCAAAGCAATTTTCATTTAAATGTTTCAGATTTAAAATGTATGCAATTTATTCAATCAACAGTGCAATCAAGCATAAGGATGAGGGCTGGAAGGGGTTTTAACTACAGCACACAGGAAGCCCTTTCATCGCTGTGCCTACATCAGCTACTACAGGTGTGTGCGGCTACATTTAAAGGCACAAATAAGAGAGAAGGGAAACCGACATGAAGCATTTCAAAGGGAACGTAAAACTGGCATATTATTTATAAAGACGGACAACACACTTTTGTTAAATAAGAACTGAAATTCTTTAGTTGATTAACCATTTCATTGTTGGACCTCTGCCAGTTATATTACTACGATCTAATACAAGGTCTTCAGCACAAGAGACCCGACCTCTCAACAAAACAGTTACTGATGTACCCGCTCAATTTCGATGTGTACTGATGCCGGCCGCAAGACATACTGCAAGCACAATGCAGCCATTCGGGCCATCCCAGATACTAAATATCCAAAATAATAGATTTTCCAATCTTGAAACCAATGTACTTCAAATACAGCACTAAATTCCATCCAGTATTCACTCACTATCCCTTGTCTATTTATTTTCTTATAATCTAACGGCATCCCTACCAATTTCCATTTGCAGCCCTGCATCCAGGCTAACGCTGAGGTAGTGATTAAGGTTGACCTTGTGCATTTCCCTCTGAGATTTGGCACACTTAGATCACACTGCCCCCTTAGTTACCTTCACAGAAGCCTACAGAGATTTAGGGATTTATTAATGTATCCATTTAAGTCTGGGAACCATTCCCAGTGCTACTTGTTGAACTCAAACCACCTACGGTATATCCTTTTAAGAATGGATTGACCAAATCCTATTTTCTGGCCATTAAAGGACACTAATAGTAATAACAAATAACTGCTAAGTGGCAAATTGCATTGCTATTCACATATGGAAAAAGAAAAGATGACCTGAGAATTGAATAGCCAGATACAACATCAGTCAGAAGTCTGGACACACCTGCCTTTTAA